>WNWK01001555.1:190000-269587 GCA_009830355.1 Cherax destructor
CTTTTGTGAGAACACTTTTGTGAGAACACTTTTGTGAGAACACTTTTGTGAGAACTTTTGTGAGAACACTTTTGTGAGAACACTTTTGTGAGAACACTTTTGTGAGAACACTTTTGTGAGAACACTTTTGTGAGAACACTTTTGTGAGAACACTTTTGTGAGAACACTTTTGTGAGAACACTTTTGTGAGAACACTTTTGTGAGAACACTTTTGTGAGAACACTTTGGTGAGAACACTTTGGTGAGAACACTTTGGTGAGAACACTTTGGTGAGAATACTTTGGTGAGAACACTTTTGTGAGAACACTTTGGTGAGAACACTTTGGTGAGAATACTTTGGTGAGAACACTTTAATGAAAACACTTTAGTAAGAACACTTTCATCGGAACACTTTACCGAGAACATTTTAATGAGAGCACTTTAATGAGAACATTTTATTCAGAACACCTTACTGATACCACTTCATTGAAAACTTTATTGAGAACACGTTCTTGAAAACACCTCAATGAGAAACGTTATTGAGAACACATTAGTGAGAACAATTTATTGGGAACATTTTAGTTAGAGAACATCAGGAACAGCATTACTGAGTGAACACTTCAGAGGGACCACTTAACGTGGACACTTCAGAGGGACCACTTAACGTGGACACTTCAGAGGGACCACTTAACGTGGACACTTCAGAGGGACCACTTAACGTGGACACTTCAGAGGGACCACTTAACGTGGACACTTCAGAGGGACCACTTAACGTGGACACTTCAGACAGAACACACCAGAGAAAACAAGACAAAGAACACTACAGAGTGGTGAACAGAACAAAGTGAAAAAAATGTGTAAAGAACTCTTGAAAGAGAACATTATTCAGAGCATTACAGAATGAACACCATGAAAACACTACATAACACACCATATAAGGAATTACAGAGAAACCACTGTGAAAAAAACAATGAAGAGAAACCGTTGTAAAAATAACACATGAATAATACTAGTGGGAGAATACCACAGAGAGAACACAACACGAAGATTTATTTTTAAAGAGAACACTGTGAAGAGAACATCTTAGAGAGAACACTGTGAAGAGAACACCTTAGAGAGAACACTGTGGAGAGAATACCTTAGAGAGAACAGTGTAAAGAGAACACTTAGAGAGAACACTGTGAAGAGAACACTGTGAAGAGAACACCTAAGAAAGAACACTGTGAAAAGAACACCTTAGAGAGAGCACCTTAGAGAGAACACTGTTAAAAGAACACCTTAGAGAGAACACTAAGGTAAACAGAGTACATTAAAGTGAATATTATGAAAATAACACAAAACATATATGAAACAGAGTGTATTTACTTGTGTTTTTGAGATCCCTTAGTATTTGCAGCACTGAATTCTGTGATGAGGAAATTAGAAAATTCTATGAAATTGCTTCTAACTTACAGTATCCACGAGGATACTACACAAGGAACACGATATAAAAAACACAAGCGGGAGAACACTACATAGAACGCTACAGAGAGAACATTACTTGAGAGAACATTAAGAGTACCAGAAAAGTACACAAAACTACACAAAATGTATAAAGATATTGAGGAGGGCAACCTAAGCGGGAACACTGTAACAAGAACATTAAAAAGACACCTATATACAGAACATAAAACAGAGAACATATAGAGAAACCACTACAAAAAGAACACTTAATAGTAAACTAGAGAGAACATTTTATATGAAGACTCTTGATAGAGTACACAATGAATAACAAATTAGAGAGAACACGTCAGGAAATATTACAAAGAACATAGTGCAGAGAACATGGTATAGACAACATACATAGCTTTAAGACGAGGTATGATAAAGCTCACGGAGCAGGGATAGAGAGGACCTAATAGCGATCAGTGAAGAGGCGGGGCCAGGAGCTGAGTCTCGACCCCTGATACCACAAATAGGTGAGTACTGTAGGGATAATTCTAGTCATAAGAAAGTACAGAGAACAGCGTATAGAGAACACCGTACACAGAACACAATTGAATGAATATTGCACAGAGAACACTGTGGAGATAATACTGTAGAGAGAACGCTGTAGACAGAACACTTTAGGGAGAAAACACTGTAGAGAGAATGTAGAGAGAGAGAACACTGTAAAGAGAGCAGAGAAAAATATAGCGGCTTCAGATTTTCAACGCTATTATATAGTAACTTGTCCAACATTCTTTGAACAATTGGTCACTGAGATCATTCCCAGCATCATGGAGTGGCTCCGGTAACTGGTCACTGAGATCATTCCCAGCATCATGGAGTGGCTCGGGTAACTGGTCACTGAGATCATTCCCAGCATCATGGAGTGGCTCGGTAACTGGTCAATGAGATCATTCCCAGCATCATGGAGTGGCTCGGGTAACTGGTCACTGAGATCATTCCCAGCATCATGGAGTGGCTCCGGTAACTGGTCACTGAGATCATTCCCAGCATCATGGAGTGGCTCGGGTAACTTCCAGAATCCTCAGCGGTGTAACAACAAAACAGCTTCCTAATTGGAAGACGACCGAGAGTGAAATTCGAGAATATAATTGTACATCTGCCAATTTTATGTGTAAAATTTCCATTCCTGTTTACTCAGGTTAATTATATTATTGTCCACACCTGTGAACGGCTTTAGTGTGTAATGGATGCTGCATCAACAGCCATTAAGTCGGGTAAAACTCAACATGAAACTTCTACAAAAAAAAACATGTTTAAATTGTCACAATGTAGGTACCAAAATATCCAGTCTTGTCCTTGTCTACCTTCTCAATACATCAGTTCAAGCCAATATTACATTCTAAACAAACAGCCTCTTATTTTGATAAATTTGTTGTGTACCGGGAAATTTGTCAATGCGCTGTTTTTTTTTTTTTTAGGCTTCCGTGTGTTAAATGGACAAAGCCTATTCTGGTCGCCTTGAAATTTTCAACCCGGGTGTATTTAAAGGTGGCTCGTGGCCTGGTAGGCAAAGCTCTCGCGTCACACGTTGAGGGTCCAGGTTCGATTCCCGGCAAGGGTGAAAGCATTGGGTGTGTTTCCTTACACCTGTTGTCCATGTTCACCCATCAGTAAAATTGATACCTGGGTGTTAGTGGTCTAATTTGCTCGAAATGCTTTGCATAACAAGGGGCTTTCTATATAGTAGTATGTAATTGTTGAAATAAAGATATTATTGTAATTATTTTCCAGAAAGTAGGTTCCCCTTTTTGTTACTGATACCATTAAGTCAAATTTATTAAATAAGCTGAAATAATATTTCTATTCAATTAATAAAGGCTGCCTTGCCTTATCAGCTTCGATATATTATGGTGGATGTATTCCATCAGCAGAAGGACACGCTGAGAGATTAGAATGTTCAGGTGCCAATTCCAAATTTTAATGAAATTGTTAACAAAAGTTTGAATCTTTGGAATCAGAGCAATTACTGGAGAATGTTCTTCCTGATACACTTTGACTTTCACTACTTGATTTCATGTTTAGTTGTGTACATTAAGTTAACAATTCTATTAAATAAATTGGTTTTCACGTAATAACTATGTTTTTTGTAGTAGGCTACTAAATTGGACCTATTTTTTGTGAGGTTTCTTTGTATGAGCCAATTTCTCGATTTTATCATTTTTTCTTATCAAAATGTACTTAAAATAAAAAAAAATAAAATGTTTCTTCTAGGATTATAGACAATATTAAATTAAAACGAAATGAAAAAAAAAATAATATTAAGAAATGTTTAAAACTCTCGTTTATAAAGCGTTTGTAAGTTTCATAAATTTAGTGAACCCTTAATTGTGAATGACGTGATGCCTGAGCCTTATTCAATAGGCTTCAGGTTATGGTCAGACATAACTAAGTGAAGGTCTGTGGAACAGTTCACGAGTGCAGGTGCCTCAGGTTAGTTTAGACAATTCCTGAAATTGTCTTACATGAGACAACCTTAGAAAGCCTCTTCAGATTGGCTTCAAAATTGCAGTACTCGTGTATTCTATATAGAACAAATGTGGGAGTTGTTAATGCAATGTGTAGGGGCCGTTTTGTCACCTTTAATCTTGAACTGGCATATTATAATCTAATCATATATTGTTTTGAATTGATGCTGTTATGTGACTCTTGATCCAAGAAACTGAACTTATCCTATCCTTCTTTTGCCAAATTCCACAGCTGAAATATGACCCCTACTCTTTTAGTGCTTTCTTCTGGTTAAAATAACTTTTAATAGCCGACTAATAAATGTAGGTGCAAATTTGGGTTGTGTTCTGTGCAATAACTAGAGACTGCCTCTTCTGGTCAGCTATAAACTTAGTGTTAATACATTTTGCTCAAAGGAAACTTCACCTTGTATTTAGGTTAAGTTTAATGTGTTGATTTTAAGAAAAGTAGAACATCTCTCCTGATCAGAAATGCCACAGAATTACGCTTTTACACCTTCGTCATTGCAATGGATTCTGCAGTCACAATCATAGACATGTATGTGGGCCGTAATAAGAGTGCTCACACAATAAAGTTTTACCAGCAAAACTAAACCAGAATATTTAATAAACCTCAAAAGATGTTCAGGAAGATGCGAGGATTAAACGTAATCACTTAAAATTGATTTATTACACTAGAGTACATATGTATCTAAGTTCATTAATTATTAATGATCCTTATTTTGAGCAAAGCTCCCAGTTCTTCCTTAAACCTTAAATATTTCGACAGTATTGTGTCTTTACAAGTTACAATGATTTAGTAAATACTTTATACACTACGTACACTGTGGAGAAACATATAAGGTATGTATACAAAATATGAGATTACATAATCTAGTTAACCACGACACCCTTAATATCATATCCAAGATAAACACAACACTGTGAAGCAGTAGTTAACATCTCGACCAACGAGAGCAAACATAGAACAGCAATACTGTCATCCATCATCAGGGGGAAACAGGTCCTATAACCAAAGCAACGTCCTATTTATAATGCTAAGCAATGTTCCCTATCCAGGTTTGGGGATCTGTAAATCACACCGAAGATTAGTTTTTTATCGTCCCTTGAGACATTGTAGCCACTTTATTTTTCGTCTAATGTTAGACTAAATTGTCCTTAACATAAATCACCACTATTCTTGTTGACTCTGTAGGTGCGGAATAATTTATGTCACTACGTATATGTGGCACTGAGCAGGTATATCACTACGTATATGTGGCACTGATCAGGTATATCACTAGCTTTCTCTGTAGGTTCCGTCACATGAAATTTATTTTAGCATGTCTATCTTATTTCTAGTGTTCCTACTGTTAGTATAGTAAACCCTAAGGGAGTCAGTCTCTTCTTTCCACTTTGACCAGTTCTAGTGCTTTTATTAGTAACTATGTGAAGGACTATTCTGTTTTTGAACATTTTCCTGAGGTATCCTGGCAATTTTTGCTTCTTTCATCCCTAGTGCTTCTACCTCCTCAGTTTTCCATCACACTCATTCTTCTATCAGTTTAAAGTCTTAAACAACTCTGCAGCGTAAACCTCAACAAAGTTGGCTAACGCTACCACACCTGCCCCAGAGAGATGTACGCCATCCCTTCTATACATATAAATTATCCAAGGTGTCAATGAATGTTATGGCAAGATCTTTGCACTACTTGTCTAACAGCAATTTACACCGGCTTCCCAAGACATCCATTCATTACCAATTCCTAGGCAAAATGTTTCATAAGAACAAGATTCATTTCTTAGACCTAATAAAATTTGCAGCTGACTTGAATTCGACTAACAGTCTCTGTCTCCTGCCCTTCCTAATATCACTTTTTCCTGCTATGAAGATAATGAGCTTGTTCCCCTTACCTGACATGGTATTACTCAATTCGTTGATTATGTAACCAGCTCCAGAGACATCTACACCCTCTGTCTCACCTTCCTTTCTTTGTTACAGAAGGTGCACTTCATATATCTAATTTGTGATTCGCCAATCAAGTGAATATTCTTACTTTCATTAATAAAGGTGCTTACCTTTATCATCGTAGGCCACTCTTTATTAGACCAGGGGTGCTGAAAAGAGATTTATTTCCTTTAAATCTGCTTCTTTAACCTACCTCAATTGGATTTTTCTCCGTTTACTGGGAACCATATTATATTAGCTACTGTTACCAATCTCCTATTCACACTTGTTTCCTTTTCCTATGACATTCAGGGTGACTTTTATCCAGGAGAATTTTCAATTTCTTTTTTTTCTCCTTGAGAAGTAGAACCAATTATAAGACTTAAAAAGATAGAACCTTCTTAAGACTTTAAAGCACTACGAAAGCAAGAAATGTTATCACTATAACACCCCCAGATTAATTCCCCAGGGAAGGGACAGACATGGTTGTATTATCCCAGGGGAGACTGCATAAAAGATGTCAGCTGAGATAACAGTTCAATAAATACAAGGAAGCAAATTCTGGGGAAAAAAAAAAAAACATGGAGAAAGTAAGGGATGAACTGAACCCGAGAATGCAGTAAGGCCAGATACCAAATAGGCAAAATAAATATTAATACTAATCGTGATAAAACAATAATCAAGAAATACAAAGAGTTTGTAGTTCAATCAGGAATGCAGAGGAGCATCAATAAACAGAAAAAAGAAAAACAAGCAGAAGAATTAGAAACGAAAATGCAAGAATAGAAAGGAAGGGTGAAAGGAAGTCTCAAAATGCTATACTGTATTATCAAAGATCAAAAATGAATTGAAATTATTACTTTGCTATATTTAAAAAAAAATATAACATTAAAAGACAGTTTGATAAGACTGAAGGATGGAAGAAAAATGACAAAGTTTGGCATAAGATTAAAAGAATTTTTAAAGAAGAAAGCAGAGAATTACTTAAAGGCACTGTAATTAGAACAGACCATTTGGAACTAGAAATCGTAAACACACACAAAAAAACAATTGGACTAAACACAAATCCCCATGGGTGCTGAGAGAAGAAGCAGGATCATGTGTAATGCCTAGCAAGGTTATACATTCAACCAATCTGTCCAATCAGGGAAACTGCCGGAAAATTAGAAAAAGGCCAGAGAGTTCTGCATAAATAAAATTGGGACAGACGAGAGGAACTCAGCTGCAGGTCAGTAGCTCTAACATGCATGTTGTCAAAGCTTATGGTGAGGGTTCTAAATGAAAGAGTATTAGAGCATTTTAGAAGATGATTCTTTAGAGAGCCCATCATGGATTTGGGGATGAAAAATCTCTCACGAATTTGCTGGAGTTCTTTGACAGAGTCGAAAAATAAATTAAGAAGGACTATGTTAGGACTATGTAAAAACAAAATGATACAGAACTTTACCAGAGATTAATGAAAAAAAAAATGAAGAAATAGGCAGGTTTAAAAGGCAGAGCGCTGCAATGAATCAGGAAGTGCCTGAAAGACGGGCGGTATCATGTAGGGTCCCACAAGAATCTGTATAGAATCTTATTTTTTCCCAGTATATATCAACGAACTACCAGAAGAGATTGAATCTTACTGTTTGTTGATGATGCAAAACTAATGAGACGAATAAAACAAGAGAGTACAAAGTTAAATTCCAACGAGACCTCAACAGAATGTGGATGGATTCAACATTTAACTTCCGGAGTTCAATCCAAAAAAATGAGGGGTTACGCGAATAGAAGGAGAGGGTACACCGAACACTGTACAGCACTGACAGAGAGGAGTTACTAATAACAGAGAACGAAAAGAATCTGGGGTAAATATAACACCAACGTATATGGCTAGAATTACCCACAAGCCGTATAACGTCAGCTGCATATGCAAGATTATTAAACTTCAGAACATCATTCAAGAACTTGAGAAAATAATCTCTTTTGGAATTTGATGCACACCAAACACATGAACCAGAGGGCACAACTGGAAGTTGAAAACTCATCTGAGTCATAGGGATGTTAGGAAGTATTTCTTCAGCCTTAGAGTTGTCAGGAAGTGGAACAGTCTAGTGAAGTTGTGGAAGCAGGAAAGAATGGATTAGGGAAAGAATGGACCTAGTAACGACCAGCGAAGAAGTGGGGCCAGGAGCTGTGCCTCAACCCCTGCAGTACACACAGTTCGATACAAAAAAAGATGTGTGTGTGTAGAGTGTGACAGAGTCCCTTGAGAAGCAGCTGTTAAGAGCACAGCGTCAGTTAAGGAAGATGCAGAAATACAATAACGACCTAACTACGGACTATCGACATGATCTCCATTAAAAGTTAAATACCTTTAAATTACTGAAGCTGTATTTAGCAGCTTCTAATCCCTGACTACGACAACGCATCGACAGTAAGCCTCGGACCCGAGTCATATTGAGTATCTCAAGACAACCACAGATTATAAAAAAAAATAGCTATTTATAAATAAGTCTCTGGAAAGCAGAGTTCCACAAAGTACAAGAAGTACATACGTATATGGTCATAGAAGAGAACCTCCTCTACCACAAAACTGAGAAGAGAACTGAATTCTTGCAGACAACGGGAAGACGAGGTGCTGCGTCGATGCCGCTCCAGCCAGAGATAGAGACCAAAGTAGCCACTTCAGGCTTGATGTCAGGTGTGCTCCTAGCTTGTCACACGACCCAGAAAGCATCAGAAATCCCAAACTAGCGATTAAGCATGTACCAGCAGAGGCACAGACAATCAAAACTCTCGAGTCTGTCAGAACAAAAGTGTAGTTCGGATGAAATATACTACCTATCAAAGTAGTAAATGAACAAGACAAATGATACTATAAAGCCAGATATTCCGTTTTATCTACTAAAAAATAACATTAGTGATAAAATATCAGCTAAAATATGTACATTTATCAACATCATCGCGTCTGTTTTTCAAACGACGCAACAATTTCTCAAATAAGGTTGGTAATTGTGTAGGAGCGTGTCAGGGAAAGTGTGGCAGCTAATCACGGCTCCTGACACTATTGTGATGATGTTAAATCATCAATGAATTTAGCATACAGCGGTAAGCAGGGCAAAGTTGATGTAATGTGTGAGAAGGGAGGTGTTGCTGAAGGGTTAGTGGTGATGAAGTCGCCAGTGGTGGAGGGTGCATGATACTAATGTCATTAATGGTATAGATTGGAGTAAGGTGACGGGTGTGCGAGTACTTCTGGTGAGGATGGTAGTGTGTAGGAATGTGATCTGCGATGGAGCGTGTGTTGAAGGTGATTGTGTTAGCGATGGAGCGTGTGTTGAAGGTGATTGTGCTGAGGACCGGGAATATGTAGAAGGTGATTGAGTTTACGACGGGGCGTGAGTTCAAGGTGATTGTGTTAGCGTTTGGGCGTGTGTTGAAGGTGATTGTGTTACCAGCGAGATATATGGTGAAGAATTAGACCCATGGGCAACATCTGGGTATCTTTATTTGTAGACATTTCGCCATCCAGTGGCTTTATCAATACAAGAAAATAATGTAAAGACTGTATAACTATATACAAAAGATGAGGTAATCAGTCGCTCATCCTTGTAGTTGGTAGATAGCGCCGTAATCATGAATCTAAATCACAAGCAGGAAGATTGGCCCTTATATACTGAAATCAGAGATGTGTTGATGGCGAATGTGTTGGCAATGAGGTGTTTGTTGAAGGTGATTGCGTTAGCGATAAAAAGTGTGTTGGCGATGAGGCGTTTGTTGAAATGAATTTGTTGGCGGCCAGACGTGTGAAGGTGAAAGTGGTGGCGATAGATGTGTTGAAGTGTATTTATGATAGAGCGTGAATTAAAGGTGTGTTGGTGATGGACCTTGTATAAAAGTTAGTGTGTTGGAGATTGGGTGCGTTTTCAATATTTATGTTGCTGGTGATGAGTGCGATAATTGTAGTGAGTGTATCGAAGGTGAGTGTCATTATCAACACGCGTCTCTTATTTGCCAGAACATATTTATGCAGGATATTTCCTTTCGTCGGTTCTGTCACAAACTGCTTTAAAAACATTGTGGATTACCACTAGGAAGTCATTTGACTCTGAATTCCCAGTTAATAACTCAAGCCAATTTGACAAATAAGTTAGCCACTTAGAATTATTATGTTATTGTGACTTGTAGCCTTAACAATTTCCTCCCAGAGTAGTCTCACTTGGTCCTTTTCCAAATTTGGGGGACAGTATATCATACCTTTTCATTTTTTTTATTAAAACAAAGTATTTTAGGCGTGATATACCGTCCCCCAAACTTGGAAAAGGACCAAGTGAGACTACTCTTTGAAGAAATTGTTACGGTTAAAAGGCACGATAACATAGTAATTCTAAATTGCTAACTTAGAATTAATGTGTTTCTCTAGTCTTTATACAACACTTCCAGTGTTCTCGGTCATATAGTATTACCTCAGCCCTCTTCCCTTTATTTATATCAACGTAGAACAACTCGAAACTCTGAATGCGGCATTCGGAAGGCTCGTTCCGACACTTCAAATTAAACCATGTCTCAGTCATTGCAAATACAACAACGTTACCCACACATACGACTAATCTCATTTCGGCCATCTTTTTCCAGCGCGACTATTTATGTAAAAACTTGCGAAACTCCCTCTCTTTCATTTTCCTCTCCCTGTGCATCTCTGTTCCTCCACTATCTCTGTTGTTGTCCTTATCACCCAGTGCTGTTGTTGTCCTTATCACCCAGTGCTGTTGTTGTCCTTATCACCCAGTGCTGTTGTTGTCCTTATCACCCAGTGTTGTTGTTGTCCTTATCACCCAGTGCCACCAAACTTCCAATGTCAATAATTTATCCTGCGTACAACTGGTATCCCCAAAACGCACAATATGGCAACACTGATAGTTCACACTTGTTTATATTTTTTTTAGCATATTTCATTATTTTTCCACAGAAACCCATACCTCCAGCCTTGGATAGATGATCCCTACCCCTGGAAAACATGACATTTCTGCCATAGAAGTGGTCTCAGTTGTCCATGAATGGTACTGCAGTATCCTTAGTGTCTGTTTAGTCTGCAATTGCACAAATTGTCCTGGACAACCATTCACTTCCAAATCTCTTGCTCTGCAAAATACCACATATTACAGAGTGCTTTCTCTTCTTCCTAATTATGTCTACTGCTGCCCTATACCGGCTAACCAAATCCCTGCTTTTACGCTTGTCAACATCATTGCCTCCGGTACTGAGGCAGATAATAGGATTGCTCACATTACTATTCATAATGTAGTCAAGACAGCTAACAATATTCTACATACCAGCCCCAGGAAAGCACACCCTTTTTCTCCTACTTCTAACCTTCAAGCAAAAAATCCTATCCATGAACCTAATCTAACTGTCAACAGCATACACAATGTTCTTACCTTCCTTTGTGTAGTTGGTCGTGTCCTTCACTGTAGTCGACTCACATTCGTCAGGCAGCAAAGAACTATCTGAGGGCTTCCACGACATTCTCCAAGATCTTCATCGTTTCCACCTCACTATCCTTCATTTTGATCTGCTTCGTTCCTTCATGCTCAACTACTCTACAACTTCCTTCATTGTCGTGAGGACTCACAACAAGAGGATTACTATGAATCCTCTTGTTTTCCTCAGTCAGCAGTCGTATATCTCGCCTTTGTTATAAAGTGTTTGAAGTAGCAATTAAGAATGTTTCAATACAGTAGTGCCTATCAATGCTGGATTCATCCAGATTGGTGGTATCATTATCCTTTCTACCTTTATTCCCTCATCTATGTCGTTCAGCATTAAATTAATGGTATAGAATAACGACAACATAATTAATAACACACATGTGCAATACTTGGTCCCTTATTGTTCACACTCCTCATACACAACATACTGATGCGTACCACACACACATACAACACCTGGACAGTTTTATTGCCAAAACATATCGCCTGATGCTTCCTCAGACAAATAGGGAAACGACTTCATACCGAAGACAGTGGATGAATTACAGGAAGTCCTCACTTAACGTCGTCGATAGGTTCTTAGAAACTGAGACTTCACGTGAAACGACGTATAACGAAACCAATTTTACCATAGGCAAATTAATATAAACAAAAGTTAAGCTGGTACGGTAAGGTAGAGGAGAGAGGAAGGGCAGTAGTGCTGCAGACGCCATGACTACGGAGTATGTCGCTCTGGGGCGCTATAAAGTCGTATATTTACTCTATTATTGATATTTTTATTATTTTAGGTGTCACAATTATATAAGAAACATGAGGGAAATTGACAAAGCCGAACATGGAGAACTACACCTATGCTTGTCTTCCATCCAGATATTTAAAAGTATTTGCATATTTTCCTTTCCTGGCCGGAAATTTATTTTTTTCTCATCAACGTTATAACAAAACGATGTTAAACGAAACGAAGTTAAGAGAGAACTTCCTGTACAGAAATAAGGTGATCATTTTCTTCATTTTCAAGAGATGATGAAAAGTGTTCAGTTCCTAAGTCTTAACTGAAGGTGTTCACTCCCTGTGCCTATGAAATTGAACACTTTAAATCAAGCAATGGAGCTGAACACTTTCAGAAAAAGCTAGGAACTGAATACTTTCAATCAAGGCTAAGGAACTAAACACTTTTAATCAAGGCTTAGGAACTAAACACTTTTAATCAAGGCTAAGGAATTGAGCACTTTAAAATACCTTTGCACCTCTTCCACTGTTATCAGCATGAAAATCTCCTCCATATTAGACTGAAGAATCCCGCTAAACCGGCAAAACTTTCTGCAATGAAAACACCCAAGTGTTGCACCTGTGTATTATTTACCAATACGACGTTTTCGGAGACTGTTAACATCAAGACCCCAATACTGGTCTTCTGTCGAACACCCTGTGTAACAGGTCCACATTATGTCTCCTCATATAGCAAACTCTGTTGTCAACCATTCCTTGTGCCAGGAGATAATTTCTCCTCCTGTTCTTTCTTTAAGTCACCTGTGTGATTCTCTGTCAGATCAGACGCCTTAGTGAGGTTCATATACACATTATCATGATCAAATACCTAAGTGAAAAAGGTTAATTTGTAAGGCAAAAACGTCCGTTTGTAAAACCTCACCGAAATTCATTACTCAAATTATATCTTGCAAGGCGGCTTCGAAATGCATCTGCGGTTATTGGTTCCATCAATATTCCCTCAGTTGAGGTTGAAATAATTTGTCTGTAATTTGAATATAAGGACTTATCCCCCTTTTTTTCCATTTTCAAAGTATCTAGTATGATGCTGATTTGAAGTGAGTTATTGAAGCGACCAGCTAATAGTTTGCCAAGTTCCTCCTTATTTTTCTTTATTACTTTTAAATAGTTATCCAGCGCTCGGTGACTACCATATTTGCATAACATATTTTCGTCTTGCGTAATTAATCATTTCTGAAATTTCCTTGTTATCTCTTCATCAATAACAATAAGTTTACATGAGTTATATTAAAGTGGGCCTATGTTTTCCCAGATTTTATTCTTGTATACCTGAAAGAAACTCAGTGTATGTAGATGTATTCGTCTTGGAGGAAGACAGTGCTAGAGATCCTACATATATGATCTCAAGACATCCTTATATTGGCAGCTCTCTCTCTAAGCTCGCACCATGGCGTAACAATAAGTGTAATGGGACATTGTTTGAGTTCCAACAATCCATACAGCACACCCAAGAATTTAGTTACTAAGAAAAACACCACAGAGTAACTAGTGCTGTCGTCTATACCCTCCCACGTTTGGGAATGTATAGATGTTTATTATATTTATAGATGGGGTTGTAAGAGAAGTGTATGATCGGGTGTTGGTAAGAGGTTTGGGGTTAAAATATAAATAATCTAATACAAAATGGAAGTTGGCACGGCTGCTTTTTACTGATGACACTGTGCTTTCCGGAGAAGCTGTAGAATTTGGGAGGGTATGTAAAAGAATCTGCACTCACTAAAAAGGCGTAGAATTAGAGGGGATATGATTTAGGTGAATAAATGGAAAACAGGAATGAATAAAGGGGATGCAAATAGTGTGCTAAACATATCTAGCCTAACCAGGACTCGCAGCAATGGATTTAAGTTGGAAAAATTCAGATTCAGGAAGGATATAGGAAAGCACTGGTTTGGTAATAGAGTTGTGGATGAGTGGAACAAACTCCCGAGTACCGTCATAGAAGCTAAGACGTTGTGTAATTTTAAAAATAGGTTAGATAAATACATGAGTGGGTGTGGGTGGGTGTGAGTTGGATCTGACTAGCTTGTGCTACTAGGACAGATGCCGTGCTCCTTCCTTAAGTGAATGTGACCTGACCTGGCTAGGTTAGGGCATTGGCTTAAACCGGTAGGAGAATTGGACTTGCCTCGCATGGGCCAGTAGGCCTGCTGCAGTGTTCCTTCTTTATGTTCCTATGTTCTTAAAAGTAAACATAGGAAAGCATAACGTGATGTAGATAACAAAACATTAGGTAATGAAATATCGTATATCAGATTGGAGAGAGGGAGTATGGGTGAAGTCAGTGTGTTCAAGTATCTGGTAGTGGATTTGTCAGCAGATGGATAGACGAGGTGAACCATAGAACTCACCAGGGGGAAAAGGTAAGTAGTGAACTGAGGAGTCTGTGCCCTGTGTATTATTATTATTATAATCAAAAGAAGCGCTAAACCACAAGGGTTATACAGCGTATGAGAGTGTAGTAGTACCAACACTTTTATATGGGTGTGAAACACGGGTGCGGGGTTTCTAAAAGTATTAACCAGGGGGCTGGGGAGGGGTTGTTGAGGTGGTTCGGATATTTAGAGAGAATAGACCGAAATATAATTACTTGGAGAGCATATAAATTTGCAGTGGAAGGAAGGTGGGGGTAGGGGTCGTCCTATGAAAGGTTGAAGCGAGGGATGTAAAGAAGGTTTAAAGTGTGATAGGCTTAGACTTAGAGCAAGCGAGCTTGAGGGTGGCAGATTGAAGCGAAAGGGTGACAAATTGTTTTTATGAAATGACATGCTGTTGGAGTGTGAGCACAGTAACATATATGAATAGGCTCTGGAAAATTGGTTAGCCGGACTTGAGTCCTGGAGGTGGAAAATAGAGTGCCTGCATTCTGAAGAAGGGGTGAAGATAAGGTGCAGTTTTTGAACTGTAGTGTCGCGCTTCTAGGAAGACAGTGATGAAGTGAGTGAAGGTGAAAGTGCCTCTTCCTTTTGGTTCAACCTGCCTCCGCGGAATCGGCCGATGTATATATATATATATATATATATATATATATATATATATATATATATATATATATATATATATATATATATATAATTTATTGAAGTGATTAAGTACAGAAGCAATTGATCTACGAGTCTGAACAGTGTTTTTCAACGGGGCTTCTTACTTTACGAATTTTCTGACTTTTATACTAAGGTATTAGACACGATAAATCATGATAAATACAGATTTTGTAAATGGACTTCAATAAGTCAATTGACATAGTTACATAGAGGAGAGTAATGAAGACAGTAACAGCACACGGAATAGCAAGGAAAATGTTAGCTTGGATAGAGGCGAGGTTGATCAGTAGGCAACAGAGAATTTGCAGTAATGAGGTGAAATCAGAGTGAGGACGTGTCACAAATGTGTTCTGAAGGGTCAGTACTTTTGTATCTTTCTTGTTCAAAATATACGTAAACGACGTATATTTGGAAATAAAAAGTTTCATCAGTAAGTTGTGGATAACATTAAAATAGGCCATCAAATAAATGTTGATGATGACACTAGAGCGTTTCAAAAGACTGATTCAGTTGGTGCAGTTTTCTGAACGGCAGATACAGTTGGTGCAGTTGTCTGAACGGCAGATACAGTTGGTGCAGTCGTCTGAACGGCAGATACAGTTGGTGCAGTCGTCGTAACGGCAGATACAGTTGGTGCAGTCGTCGTAACGGCAGATACAGTTAGTGCAGTCGTCTGAACGGCAGATACAGTTGGTGCAGTCGTCAGAACGGCAGATACAGTTGGTGCAGTCGTCTGAACGGCAGATACAGTTGGTGCAGTCGTCAGACCGGCAGACACAGTTGGTGCAGTCGTCAGAACGGCAGATACAGTTAGTGCAGTCGTCTGAACGGCAGATACAGTTGGTGCAGTCGTCAGAACGGCAGATACAGTTGGTGCAGTCGTCTGAACGGCAGATACAGTTGGTGCAGTCGTCAGAACGGCAGATACAGTTGGTGCAGTCGTCAGAACGGCAGATACAGTTGGTGCAGTTGTCGAAACGGCAGATACAGTTGGTGCAGTTGTCTGAACGGCAGATACAGTTAGGTGCAGTCGTCTGAACGGCAGATACAGTTGGTGCAGTTGTCGAAACGGCAGATACAGTTGGTGCAGTCGTCGTAACGGCAGATACAGTTGGTGCAGTCGTCGTAACGGCAGATACAGTTGGTGCAGTCGTCTGAACGGCAGATACAGTTGGTGCAGTCGTCAGAACGGCAGATACAGTTGGTGCAGTCGTCAGAACGGCAGATACAGTTGGTGCAGTCGTCTGAACGGCAGATGCAGTTGTTACAGTCGTCTGAACGGCAGATGCAGTTGTTACAGTCGTCAGAACGGCAGATACAGTTGTTACAGTCGTCTGAACGGCAGATGCAGTTGTTACAGTCGTCTGAACGGCAGATACAGTTGGTGCAGTCGTCTGAACGGCAGATGCAGTTGTTACAGTCGTCTGAACGGCAGATGCAGTTGTTACAGTCGTCAGAACGGCAGATACAGTTGTTACAGTCGTCTGAACGGCAGATGCAGTTGTTACAGTCGTCTGAACGGCAGATACAGTTGGTGCAGTCGTCTGAACGGCAGATGCAGTTGTTACAGTCGTCTGAACGGCAGATGCAGTTGTTACAGTCGTCTGAACGGCAGATACAGTTGGTGCAGTCGTCAGAACGGCAGATACAGTTGGTGCAGTCGTCTGAACGGCAGATGCAGTTGTTACAGTCGTCAGAACGGCAGATACAGTTGTTACAGTCGTCTGAACGGCAGATGCAGTTGTTACAGTCGTCTGAACGGCAGATACAGTTGGTGCAGTCGTCGGAACGACAGATACAGTTGGTGCAGTCGTCGGAACGGCAGATGCCTTTGGAACTGGACAAATGTAAATAATGTTATCTCATTTAAACTGAATACAATCAAGAGTTCTTGTTAGTACTAATTTAAAAGAAATACAAGAGCGCACAAGTGTTTACAATGAAGCTGAGAGAATTCTTGACTTCATATCACAAAGTAATATTGTTATTAGGATTCTTCAGGTTATACTTCAAGGCCTCGTTTACGCTACTCGCTCTGGACTCTTATTACAGAATGGACATAAATGCTCTGGAAAACATACAGAGAAGTTGATTAAATAGTCAGAAATCTTTATTATAAGGGTTGACTGAAGGCACAGAATTATGTGAGATATGGTTGAAGTGTACAAATGAAAAATAGTAGTTAGTATTTTGAATAAAAATTATATAAATAGCGTGTTGGAAAAATTGAACTTAATACAGGTTTTGCAGAAATGAGTTGAAATTTAAGGAATTGAGCTTTACAAAGCACTGATTAGGCAACAGAGATGTGGATGAATTAAACAAACTGCTTCACCGAAACGAGAACTTTTAAAAAAAGTTTAGATAACCGAACACATTCCTTAAACCAGTTCCTGATCAGCAGGTGCATATGTCGACTGCAGGAGCTAGGTACCAACAGCTTGGTCGGCCCGGCCAGAACCAAAGGGCCTGGTCTGGGACCCGGTTGCGGGTTCGAGTTCTTACTTAGTTACATTTTTATGTTGTTTGATATGTTATATCGTAGTGGTTGAACAGAGATGGTTGAAGGATCTGACGTGCTCTTGGAACATGAACAATGATAATATGAAGAGTTAGTGAAACTGAGAGTACGACCAGAGGAAACATTGTTCAGAGGAATGACATAGTGCATGACATAGAAGACCACTGAGAAAAATAAAATAAAGGATATATGATACCTTTACACAGTGGAAACAGACACAAAATTCAATCAATTTAGAATATATTTAGTAGTAATATTTTATTCCTGTGGTTTCGGCCACCCCGTAATTATATAACAGTAAGAAAAACAAGATTCCATAGTCTCGAAGACTCCACAAAATGAAAGAGATGTGGCAGCATATCCCCTGACGGCTGTCTGGTGGTGTGTCGCACGATGCGTCCTGACGGCTGTCTGGTGGAGTGTGGGGCGACGCGTCCTGACGGCTGTCTGTTGGTGTGTAGGGCAACGCGTCCTGACGACTGTCTGGTGGTGTGTAGGGCGACGCGTCCTGACGACTGTCTGTTGGTGTGTAGGGCAACGCGTCCTGACGGCTGTCTGTTGGTGTGTAGGGCGACGCGTCCTGACGACTGTCTGGTGGTGTGTGGGGTGACGCGTCCTGACAGCTGTCTGGTGGTGTGTGGACCGCCGCTTCCTGACGGCTGTCTGGTGGTGTGTTTGGCGACGCATCGTGACGACTGTATGGTGGTGTGTGTGGCGATCCGTCCTGACGGATGTCTGGTGGAGTGTGAAGCGACGCGTCTGATAGCTCTCTGGTGGTGTGTGGGGCGACGCGTCCTGACAGCTGTCTGGTGTGGAGCGACGCGTCCTGACGGCTGTCTGGTGTGGGGCGACGCGTGGTTGACTATCAGTGCCAATGTCTGAAGGGAATGTAATTGGAGGTTTTCTCACAGACAGATCTGCCTGGGTGAAAGGTATGTGAGTATATCTGATGGAGTCTGGTGGAGAATGCTGGGTCAGGTGGAGAATGCTGGGTCAGGTGGAGAATGCTGGGTCAAGTGGAGAATGCTGCATGAGACAATCTTCCGAGTAGGGTAATAGAGTCTTGGACCTTGGGTAGCCTTAAAAAAGAGATTGGATAAGTATATGAGTAGACCTTCTGCAGTGTTCCTCCATTCTTATGTTCTTTTGTGGGAAAGCGATGAAGAAGTTTCTTGGCAAGGGGTTCAGCTATGTTAGAGAAGCCGTTGTTTTGATTGAAGTTGTTTTGGATATACAGATAATTGATGATTCCAGGATTCTTCGGTATTGAGTGTTGTCTTGTCTGGCGATAAGTCTTGCGTTTCTGTAGTTGATTAAATGGTTGTGTTTATTTCAGTGTTGAACACAGGCATTCCTTGGATCGTCAGATCTGCCTGCGTACTGGTGTCTGAAATACTTGTTTAGAGGTCTCTGGATGTTTCGCCCACGTATAATTTGCTACAGTCATTACAAGGGATTATGTATACCCATGCAGAGGATTGAAGCTTGTTCTGTCCTGCCATATATACTCACGTACCTTTCACCCAGGAAGATCTGTTTGACTTGATATAACCCATTGTGTGGGCGAAACGTCAATAAAGGATCACATTATACTGCTTGTAATAATATTGGTAGAATTACCGACAATATGTTAAGTAAAAGGACACAAATGCAACTAATGTGACATTTTATTGTGGCAACGTTTCGCTCTCCAGGAGCTTTTTCAAGCCATTACAAGCGATACATGTTGTTGTTGTTGTATGTTCGCCGGTACATCCGGCCCGGGTCTTCTCCAAATGGTGACCCGGCATTGGCCCCCTGGGTAGAGGGTGTCGGTCATCTTCTTTCTTTCTTGCTGTGGCTCCCCATGATGGGGAGTGTCTTCTGACGTCGCATCTTCATCAGCAGATCTTGGTACTTCAGGCTGTGGTTCTACCTACATAGGAAGAAGAAGCATGGGGGATAAGAAAGAAGGAAGTGAGAGAAAGAATAGCTGTAGTGGGTAGTCTTGGTCGTCGTCGGGGTTCTCCGGCGTCGTCATCGAGGGGGCGGGTGGGTGGCTAGGACTGGGAGCAGTGTCTCCAAGTCATGGGTGGCCAGGTAAACCAGCCGGGCTGCTTTGTCCTCGCGGGTCAGATTCCCAGGTGCCATCGGGAAGTGCCTCCGGCGGATGGACGTCGTCGCAGGACAGTCAAGCATGTAGTGAACTAGAGGCTTTGGAACCATCCGGTCGCAGTGGCGGCAAAGCTCCTCACTCATGCGTTCGATGAGGCGCTTTGCAGTAGAGTAGCCGAGGCGCAGGCGATGGACGTTGACTTGCAGCTCCCTGTTCAGTTTCCTCATGTTTGGTGGGGGCTCCCTACGTGTCGCTCTGTCATACCAGTGCCGGCTCCGAGATGCTCCCGGTGCTGGTAGTGGGCGTCTGGCTGCCGAAGCTGCCCCCAGGTGCACCTGCCTGCGGCTAATGGCAATTGTAGTCACAGGTTGGGCCACAAGTGTGGCAGACTTAGCCGCCCCATCCGCCGCATCATTCCCAGCAAGGTCGATGTGGCTTGGTATCCAATTGATTGTTGCTTGCCGGCCCTGCTCGTCAAGTGAATGTAGGTCTCTTCTGATGGCGGTGAGGAGCCGGATGTTATCCTTGGGCTCCCTATGCATGATGGCCTGTATCGCCGCCCTGGAGTCGACGTGGATGACTGGAGGTTGGTGGTGTTCCAGGAGCGCATGTTGGATGGCCCTCTGGATGGCGTGGAGTTCTGCCTGTAGGATGCTGCAGTGGTCTGGGAGGCGCCAGCCGGCCGTTAGGGAGGAGTGATATATCCCGGAACCCGTGCGGCCGGCCTCGGGGTCTCTTGATCCATCAGTGTAGTACACTGCACACCCGGGATGCTCCGCTGCAGCAATGCTTGCAGCTGCCCACCGCTGCAGCACGTGCTGTGGACAGTGACGCTTGCTGGCTGGCAGGTTTGCAAGGTGGATTACGACAGGTTCTGGTGCCCATGGCGGTGGCACGGTGTACCCATCGACTGGCCGGTCGCATCCCTTGTCCTCGAGGAGCGGCATGGGCAGGAGCTCCTTTGTCACTTCCGCAGCCGACCACAACCATAGTCGGACACGGCCCCCAGCGAAGTCGCCTCGCTGACGGTCAAGGAGGTCTCTCAGCAGGCGCTCACCGCCCGGTAGCTGGACAAATTTGGCTAACCTCCTGGCAGCAACAAGGGCGATCCTGTCACTTAGGAGCTGCAGTTGGGCCTCTCTGTTCAGAGTCACTGTGTTGGTCCAGCCCGGGGCCCCCAGCATGACCCGAGCCGCAGCATTTTGTACAACGCTTTTTGTACAGGCGCTTGAGGCATGAGGGATGAGCATGGGCCAGGGTGATTGCACCATAGTCGACTAGCGAGCGCACCGCCTGCACGTAGAACATCCGGAGAATATCGTGGCTGGCACCCTTGCAGCTAAGTGCCCACTCAGGAAGGAAATCATATCGAAGAAAATTAAAGAAGATCTGAAGATCACCTCCAATTCACCGACATACACTGCAATAATCAAACTACAAGCCGACACCACCAAGATTCTACACGCCACTCTACACACACCTTCGCCCACCAACTCCTCTCCACTCCCCGACGGTGCTCCCTCCAAAGTGCTCTACTGCATGGTGTATGCACACCTTGCATACACCCCGGCACTTTCAACACCACTATTAACGAACTATTCCGTCTGAATAACATGCCTTCCTTCAATTTCAGGGACTCTACACCTTCAGCCGACATCCTCTAGATCCTTCCCAGAGTTGTGAACTTTACTGCACCTGCCCAAGCAACTGCTCCTGTAACTTCTATGACCAATTCCACCGGCGACAACGGTGATCATGCTGCCTCATCCACAGTCTCCCACGCCTCCCAACCAGCATTTACACCACCATTACACCTCTCCACTGCTCCTGTCGACCCTAAGTCACCTGCTAACACCATTGTAGACTCGCCAAATGAATCCACTTCAGAAGATAGTGACGACTCCAGTACAGCCTCATGGGTGTACTGGAGCCATGTGTCGAATGCTGACACCATGACCTGCACTGAGCTCTACAAAGGCCTCGGTGCTGGAACACTCAAGTATACCTGCGAATCACCTCTTCACTTCACACTCACCCAAGTTCTTGAGTTCATGAAGCCTCTACGTTTCATCTTCAGTAACAAGACTAAACTATACCACCTCTCCAGGAGCAGCTTCCAGAAGTTTGAAAATGGCTCCACTGCAATCCTGCCTTCTCAATTACTCCTATAACTCCCACCTGTGTGCTGTCCTCTGATATTCCTACCTGTCTACCCTCTCCTACGACCTAGAAACTGTCAGCTTCTCAAGACTTCTACTACCATGAGACCAGGTAGGAAGGACCAGAACTCCTTTGTCTCCAAATTCTTCATATAGGTGCTCGCCAATACGGCGCTGAAAGGACTATATTGCTAAACCAAAAATTTGTTAGAAATAATTGTTTTCTTGTTTAAATCAGTTAATAGCTGGTGTAAAGGTCAACTAACTCTATGAAATCTTTGTATGAGATAGGAATGTTGGTGTTACTGTTAATACTTTGTTGGTCGCGGAATCAGTGAGGACGTTCGTGAAAAAGAGGTTAACGTCAAACAAAGTCATGTGTTTATTCTAGATAATGTTGGAAACGTGTGACAGGAGAAACCCTCGAGTGTTTAACGTGTGCAGGGCTGATCTATCCAAGGGGCTAGGAGAGGTGTTTAAATAGGAGTTCCGCTAGTCGATCTTAGGCACTGTCTGCCGGAGGTGATGCATCGGAGAAACATGTAGAAGGAAGATGGAATAGGCTGACGACAGGTTTTGTGAGGGGCGTTACGACGGTGAGGGAAAAGTACCAGTGATCAGCCCGGCTGCTAGGCGTTTTGAAGTACACAAAATGGTGAGTTCTATTCCGGCTTGTCGTGACTAGGTCTAGGTAGGCAGGTAAAGTTGAGAAGTGAACAGAACCAATTGCTTGCAATATGTGGCGTTCATCTTCGCAAGATACACACTAGTAACCAAAGATAATTGATCTGTGGGGGCAAGTTAATGTACTATAGATAGGGATTGGTGGAAGAGCATGGAACTAGTGGATGTTTCAGTGATCTCGCATTATCTCGTCATGGTAGGTGGTCCAGGTGTTATGGTGGGGTTCAAGACTGTCACTCAACTTGTCACTCTGCGTCTCCCCATACATAATTTGGAGTGATTCTTCCATAATATGCTCCCTTCATCACGGACTAATTATCCAGCTCATGGTCATCTTTGGATACGTTGTAGTTTCATTACGTTGAATTTTACTCTGCTGGAGTGCAGTAGTGGAGTGTTCATTAGCATGGGTAAGATTATTGCTTTCTATAAATTCAGTTTTGTTTGGGACTGAGCCACGTAATTTATGAAGTCCGTTAAGCGAGTTTGCATCTAGACATGTTTGTTGTTTGTGTTTGTGCATATGTTTGCCTAGGTTTGTGCTTTTTGAGTAGTCCGTATATTATGACAGGTCTAGGTTGTCCCAGGACAAGAGTTTCTTCCCTTGCACTGACTTACGAAAGTTACGTTTGCCTTTCCGAAGGAAACTTTTAGTGTTATTATTAATTTGTTTTCGTGATGGGTAGAAGTGTGTTGGTGCTGTTCAGTGGGTTCCGTATCAAGTCCCCATAATTATATTAAGTTCACTGCTCTTCCTCCTCCTTTGTCTGTCTGTCGTGGTGATAATGATGTTGCTGTCGTTCCCAGCTAATTTCTTCATGGTCAGCATGTACCTCCTTGTTATAGCTGGTCTTGTGAGAGTAAGTCGTCTTGAATTGTTTCCTAAGTTAGCGACACGCAGCAGGTGCTGAATGAAGTCTTTTCCGGGATTAGAGTCAATACTGTAATAATAATAATAATAATAATAATAATAATAATAATAATACTAATAATAATAATACTAATAATAATAATAATATTAGGACATTACTGAGATCAGGTCGTCGTGTGACTTCATCAATAATTCCTTAAAATGTCTAATATTAGAGGTATTTTGCCCTGGAAAGTCTTTATATAGTGGAGATGGTGAGAAACCTAACTTAGCATAAGAAAACCCGACGTAGCCCAACCCAAATTATCCAATTGTAACATAACCTTACTCCGCCAGCAGTAACTACAGAAATGGCACGTCTTTACATACACCGCTTCTCTGTTTAAGTTTATGACAGGTGCATTTCACGACATAATAATTAACCGTTGATTGGCCCTGACGCGGCATTCACGCCAAAACAAAAGTATTTTTTGTTAATATCTCCGGAAAAAAACAATTAGCGCCCATAATAAGTATTTTTGTTTGTATTTAAAAAAAAACCATAATACCAGAGTTCTGACCATTATCTAAAGTCATTATTAGATTAATAATTTAAAGAATTATGAAAATGGAAAGTATTAAATTACAATTATTTTTACTAAAACATTTAAGACGAAATTAAGTCACAATAGTAATTTACTTTTCAGAGGTTGAGATGTGCTGGTGTACTAATCTTGTACACTAGCAGCTCATCCCTGTTGTTGTACACTAGCAGCTCATCCCTGTTGTTGTACACTAGCAGCTCATCCCTGTTGTTGTACACTAGCAGCTCATCCCTGTTGTTGTACACTAGCAGCTCATCCCTGTTGTTGTACACTAGCAGCTCATCCCTGCTGTTGTACACTAGCAGCTCATCCCTGTTGTTGTACACTAGCAGCTCATCCCTGCTGTTGTACACTAGCAGCTCATCCCTGCTGTTGTACACTAGCAGCTCATCCCTGTTGTTGTACACTAGCAGCTCATCCCTGCTGTTGTACACTAGCAGCTCATCCCTGTTGTTGTACACTAGCAGCTCATCCCTGATGTTGTATACTAGCAGCTCATCCCTGCTGTGTAACTAGCAGTTCATCCCTGTTGCACTAGCAGCCATCCTGCTGTTGTATACTAGCAGCTCATCCTGCTGTTGTACACTAGCAGTCATCCTGTTGTACACTAGCAGCTCATCCCTGCTGTTGTACACTAGCAGTTCATCCTGCTGTTGTACACTAGCAGCTCATCCTCTGTTGTCACTGCAGCTCATCCCTGTTGTTGTACACTAGCAGCTCATCCTGTGTTGTAACTAGCAGCTCATCCTGCTGTTGTAACTAGCAGTTCATCCCTGTTGTTGTACACTAGCAGCTCATCCTGCTGTTGTACTAGAGTCATCCCTGCTGTTGTCACTAGCAGTCATCCCCGTTGTCACTAGCAGCTCATCCTGTTGTCACTAGCAGTCATCCCTGCTGTTGTCACTGCAGCTCATCCCTGCTGTTGTACTGAGCTCATCCCTCTGTTGTATCTGGTCATCCCTGCTGTTGTCACTAGCAGTCATCCCTCTGTTGTAATAGCAGTCATCCTCTGTTGTACACTGCGCTCATCCTGTGTTGTCACTGCAGTCATCCCTCTGTTGTCACTAGCGTTATCCCGTTGTACCTGGCCATCCTTGTGTCACTAGGTCATCCTGCTGTTGTACACTGCATCATCCTCTGTGACTGGCTCATCCCGTTGTACACTGAGCTCATCCCTGCTGTTGTACACTAGCAGTCATCCCGCTGTTGTAATAGAAGTCATCCTGCTGTTGTACACTAGCAGTTCATCCCTCGTTGTACATAGCAGTCATCTGTGTTGTACACTAGCAGTTCATCCTGTGTGTCACTAGCAGTTCATCCTGCTGTTGTAACTAGAGCTCATCCCTCGTTGTACACTAGCAGTTCATCCCCTGTTGTACTAGCAGTTCATCCTCTGTTGTACATTGCAGTTCATCCTCGTTGTACACTAGCAGTCATCCCTGCTGTTGTACACAGCAGTTCATCCCTGCTGTTGTACACAGAGTTCATCCTGCTGTTGTACACTAGTAGTCATCTGCTGTTGTCACTAGCAGTTCATCCCTGCTGTTGTACTGGTCATCCTCTGTTGTACTAGAGCTCATCCCTCTGTTGTCACTAGAGCTCATCCCTGCTGTTGTACACTAGCAGTTCATCCTGCTGTTGTCATAGCAGTTCATCCCTGCTGTTGTACACTAGCAGTCATCCTCTGTGTACATACAGTCATCCCCTGTTGTACACTGCAGCTCATCCTGCGTTGTACACTAGAGCTCATCCTTGTTGTCACTAGCAGCTCATCCTGCTGTTGTACATAGCAGTCATCCTGCGTTGTACACTAGCAGCTCATCCTGCTGTTGTCACTAGCAGTCATCCCTCGTTGTAACTAGCAGCTCATCCTGCTGTTGTCACTAGCAGTTCATCCTGTGTTGTACACTAGCAGTTCATCCTGCTGTTGTACTATAGCTCATCCTCTGTTGTACACTAGAGTTCATCTGTGTTACACTAGCAGTTCATCCTGCTGTTGTAACTAGAGCTCATCCCTCTGTTGTACACTAGTAGCTCATCCTGCTGTTGTACACTAGCAGTTCATCCTGCTGTTGTACATTAGAGTCATCCCTGTTGTAACTAGCAGCTATCCTCTGTTGTACACTAGTAGCTCATCCCTACGTTGTACACTAGCAGCTCATCCCTCTGTTGTACACTAGCAGCTCATCCTGCGTTGTACATGCAGCTCATCCCTGTTGTACACTAGCAGTTCATCCCTGTGTTGTACCTAGCAGTCATCCCTGCTGTTGACACTAGCAGCTCATCCCTGCTGTTGTACACTAGAGCTCATCCCTCGTTGTACTAGCAGTCATTCCTGCTGTTGTCACTGCAGCTCATCCCTGCTGTTGTCACTGCAGTCATCCCTGCTGTTGTCACTAAGCTCATCCTTGTTGTCACTAGAGCTCACCCTGCTGTTGTACACTAGCAGTTATCCTTGTGCACTAGAGTTCATCCTGCTGTTGTCACTGAGCTCATCCTCTGTTGTACACTAGGCTCATCCTCTGTTGTCACTAGCAGCTCATCCTCTGTTGTCACTAGGCTCATCCTCGTTGTACACTAGATTATCCCTCGTTGTATAGAGCTCATCCTACGTTGTACACTGAGCTTATCCTACTGTTGTACACTAGTAGCTCATCCCTACCGTTGTACACTAGCAGCTCATCCCTACTGTTGTACACTAGCAGCTCATCCCTACTGTTGTACACTAGTAGCTCATCCCTACCGTTGTACACTAGCAGCTTATCCCTACTGTTGTACACTAATAGATCATCCCTACCGTTGTACACTAGCAGCTCATCCCTGCTGTTGTACACTAGCAGTTCATCCCTGCTGTTGTACACTAGCAGTTCATCCCTGCTGTTGTACACTAGCAGTTCATCCCTGCTGTTGTACACTAGCAGCTCATCCCTGCTGTTGTACACTAGCAGCTCATCCCTGCTGTTGTACACTAGCAGCTCATCCCTGCTGTTGTACACTAGTAGCTCATCCCTGCTGTTGTACACTAGCAGCTCATCCCTGCTGTTGTACACTAGCAGCTCATCCCTGCTGTTGTACACTAGCAGCTCATCCCTGCTGTTGTACACTAGCAGCTCATCCCTACTGTTGTACACTAGTAGCTCATCCCTACCGTTGTACACTAGCAGCTTATCCCTACTGTTGTACACTAATAGCTCATCCCTACTGTTGCTGTTGTACACTAGCAACTCATCCCTGTTGTTGTACACTAGGAGCTCATCCCTACTATTGTACACTAGCAGCTCATCCCTGTTGTTGTACACTAGCAGCTCATCCATGCTGTTGTACACTAGCAGCTCATCCCTGCTGTTGTACACTAGCAGCTCATCCCTACTGTTGTACACTAGCAGCTCATCCCTACTGTTGTACACTAGCAGCTCATCCCTACTATTGTAAACTAGCAGTTCATCCCTACTGTTGTACACTAGCAGCTCATCCCTACTGTTGTACACTAGCAGCTCATCCCTATTGTTGTAAACTAGCAGCTCATCCCTACTGTTGTACACTAGCAGCTCATCCCTGCTGTTGTACACTAGCAGTTCTATTCAAGGCAGGTAAAATCGTGTATCTAGAGAATGTACATAGAATCTTTACTGCACATATATATTCAAACACTTTAATTACTGGGAACGTTTGGAGTCTATTGACTTGCGTTTCGTGGAGCGCAGACGAGAGATACTTCATAATCTATACCTGGAAAATCCTTAAGGGACTGGTTCTAAATCTGAACACAGAAATCAATCCCAACGAATGCAAAATACTAGGCAGACAGTGCAACATACCCCTAATGAAAAGCAAGCGCTCCATGGGTACACTAAGAGAAAACACAATAAGTGTACGGGGCCCAACACTGTTCAGTAGCCTCCTATTAGACATAAGGCGAGTTATCAATAGGTCCCTCACTGACTTGAAGAGGGAACTGGACAGATACCTAAAGTCAGTACCCGATCAACTGGGCTGTGGTTCGTGTGTTGAACTACGTGCAACCAGCAATAGCAGCCTGATTGATCAGGCCTGATTCACTGGGTGGCCTGGTCAAGAACTGGCCTTGGGAGCGTTGACACCCAGATTGGTAGACTCCAGGTAGGTAGATCCCTAAAGGGGAGGTGACTTCATATTTGGGAGTGGCTTTCGATCCAAGAGATTTATCGTATCCTGGCACTCTAAACATCAAATCTCATTGCATCCTGTTCCCCAGGCGCTGTATGACTCCCAGCGGGTTTAGCTCTTCCCCTTAAATGTAATAATCTACCTCAGCTAACATCAAACTTCATCCCTACCAGTGGCATTACTAAACCTCTTCCTTCACCTTCCCACCAAGAAACACTCAACAGTCACCCAACACTCAACAGTCACCCAACACTCAACAGTCACCCAACACTCAACAGTCACCCAACATTCAACAGTCACCCAACACTCAACAGTCACCCAACACTCAACAGTCACCCAACACTCAACAGTCACCCAACACTCAACAGTCACTCAACACTCAACAGTCACCCAACACTCAACAGTCACCCAACACTCAACCGTTACCCAACACTCAACAGTCACCCAACACTCAACAGTCACCCAACACTCAACAGTCAAGCAACACTCAACAGTCACCCAACACTCAACAGTCACCCAACACTCAACAGTCACCCAACACTCAACAGTCACCCAACACTCAACAGTCACCCAACACTCAACAGTCATTCAACACTCAACAGTCACCCAACACTCAACAGTCACCCAACACTCAACAGTCACCCAACACTCAACAGTCACCCATCACTCAACAGTCACCCATCACTCAACAGTCACCCATCACTCAACAGTCACCCATCACTCAACAGTCACCCAACACTCAACAGTCAAGCAACACTCAACAGTCAAGCAACACTCAACAGTCAAGCAACACTCAACAGTCAAGCAACATTCAACAGTCAAGCAACACTCAACAGTCAAGCAACACTCACCAGTCAAGCAACACTCAACAGTCAAGCAACACTCAACAGTCAAGCAACACTCAACAGTCAAGCAACACACAACAGTCACCCAACACTCAACAGTCACCCAACACTCAACAGTCAAGCAACACTCAACAGTCAAGCAACACTCAACAGTCAAGCAACACTCAACAGTCAAGCAACACTCAACAGTCAAGCAACACTCAACAGTCAAGCAACACTCAACAGTCAAGCAACACTCAACATTTAAGCAACACTCAACATTTAAGCAACACTCAACATTCAAGCAACACTCAACATTCAAGCAACACTCAACAGTCAAGCAACACTCAACAGTCAAGCAACACTCAACAGTCAAGC
Source organism: Cherax destructor (assembly GCA_009830355.1). Classification (NCBI taxonomy): domain Eukaryota; kingdom Metazoa; phylum Arthropoda; class Malacostraca; order Decapoda; family Parastacidae; genus Cherax; species Cherax destructor. The sequence continues at coordinate 219,426 of WNWK01001555.1, forward strand.
AATACTCAACAGTCAAGCAACACTCAACATTCAAGCAATACTCAACAGTCAAGCAATACTCAACAGTCAAGCAACACTCACTCAACTAACAACTTCTGGTGCATTAGACCCACCCAGAAAATCGAACTACGATACTTTCGATTGTGAGCCGAGTGCTTCACCAGAGAGCCAGGGGTCGCGAGAAAGCATTTTGATGTTGTTGTTGGTTCTCGTGCGCTGACACTACCACAAGGACATCAGTGCACGTGCGCTGACACTACCACAAGGACATCAGTGCACGTGCGCTGACACTACCACAAGGACATCAGTGCATGTGTGCTGACATTACCACAAGGACATCAGTGCACGTGCGCTGACACTACCACAAGGACATCAGTGCACGTGCGCTGACACTACCACAAGTCCATCAGTGCATGTGTGCTGACACTACCACAAGGACATCAGTGCACGTGTGCTGACACTACCACAAGGACATCAGTGCACGTGTGCTGACACTACCACAAGGCCATCAGTGCATGTGTGCTGACACTACCACAAGTCCATCAGTGCATGTGTGCTGACACTACCACAAGGACATCAGTGCACGTGTGCTGACACTACCCCAAGGACATCAGTGCACGTACGCTGACACTACCACAAGGACATCAGTGCACGTGTGCTGACACTACCACAAGGCCATCAGTGCACGTGTGCTGACATTACCACAAGGACATCAATGCACGTGTGCTGACACTACCACAAGGACATCAGTGCACGTGTGCTGACACTACCACAAGTCCATCAGTGCATGTGTGCTGACACTACCACAAGTCCATCAGTGCATGTGTGCTGACACTACCACAAGGACATCAGTGCACGTGTGCTGACACTACCACAAGTCCATCAGTGCATGTGTGCTGACACTACCACAAGGCCATCAGTGCATGTGTGCTGACACTGCCACAAGTCCATCAGTGCATGTGTGCTGACACTACCACAAGGCCATCAGTGCACGTGTGCTGACACTACCACAAGGCCTTCAGTGCATGTCTGCTGACACTACCACAAGGCCATCAGTGCACGTGTGCTGACACTACCACAAGGACATCAGTGCACGTGTGCTGACACTACCACAAGGACATCAGTGCACGTGTGCTGACACTACCACAAGGCCATCAGTGCATGTGTGCTGACACTACCACAAGGCCATCAGTGCATGTGTGCTGACACTAGCACAAGGCCTTCAGTGCATGTGTGCTTGCTGACACTAGCACAAGGCCATCAGTGCACGAGTGCTGACACTAGCACAAGGCCATCAGTGCACGAGTGCTGACACTAGCACAAGGCCATCAGTGCACGAGTGCTGACACTAGCACAAGGCCATCAGTGCACGAGTGCTGACACTAGCACAAGGCCATCAGTGCACGAGTGCTGACACTAGCACAAGGCCATCAGTGCACGAGTGCTGACACTAGCACAAGGCCATCAGTGCACGAGTGCTGACACAAGGTACAGTAACCACGTGATTCTACTGACAGCACTCCACATAAGAGGGGAATGTTGTCTTGATGCTCGTGAACATTGTGTGTGTGTGTGTACTCATCTAATTGTTCTCACCTATTTGTAGTTGCAGGGGTCGAGACTTAGCTCCTGGCCCCGTTTCTTCACTGACTGCTACTAGGTCCTCTCTCTCCCTGCTCAATGAGCTTTATCATACCTCAACTTAAAGCTATGTATGGTTCCTGCCTCCACTACATCACTTGCTAGACTATTGCACTTCCTGACAACCCTATGACTGAAGAAATAATTCCTAACATCCTTTTGACTCGTCTGAGTCTTGAACTTCCAATTGTGTGTGTGTACTCACCTAGTTGTACTCACCTAGTTGTGGTTGCAGGAGTCGATTCATAGCTCCTGGCCCCGCCTCTTCACTGGCCTCTACTGGGTCACTCTCCCCGCACCATGAGCTTTATCATATCTCTTCTTAAAGCTATGAATGGATCCTGCCTCCACTACATTGCTTCCCAAACTATTCCACTTCCTGACCACTCTGTGACTGAAGAAATACTTCCTAACATCCTTGTGATTCATCTGAGTCTTCAACTTCCAACTATGTCCCCCTGTTGTTGTGTCCAATCTCTGGAACATACTGTCTCTGTCCACCTTGTCAATTCCTCTCGGTATTTTTCATGTCGTTATCATGTCCCCCCTTTCTCTCCTGACCTCCAGTGTCGTCAGGTCGATTTCCTTTAACCTCTCCTCGTAGGACATACCCCTTAGCTCCGGGACTAGTCTTGTTGCAAACCTTTGCACTTTCTCAAGATTCTTTACGTGCTTCGCTACGTGTAGGTTCCAAACTGGTGCTGCATACTCCAGTATGGGCCTAACGTACACAGTGTACAGGGTCCTGAACGATTCCTTATTAAGATGTCGGAATGCTGTTCTTAGGTTTGCTAAGCGCCCTATGCTGCAGCAGTTATTTGATTGATGTGCGCCTCAGGAGATGTGCTTGGTGTTATACTCGCCCCAAGATCTTTTTCCTTGATTGAGGTTTGTAGTCTCTGTCCCCCTAGACTGTACTCCGTCTGCGGTCTTCTTTGCCTTTCCCCAATCTTCATGACTTTGTACTTGGTGGGGTTGAACTCCAGAAGCCAATTTCAGGACCAGGATTGCAGCCTGTCCAAATCCCTTTGTAGTTCTGCCTGGTCCTCGTCCGATCGAATTCTTCTCATCAACTTCACATCTTCTGCAAACAGGGACACTTCGGAGACTATTCCTTCCGTCATGTCGTTCACAAATACCAGAAACAGCACCGGTCCTAGGACTGACCCTGTGGAACACCACTCGTCACCTGCGCCCACTCTGACACCTCGCCAAGTACCATGACTCGCTGCTGTCTTCCTGACAGGTATTCCCTGATCCATTGTAGTGCCTTCCCTGTGATCCCTGCCTGGTCCTCCAGCTTCTGCACTAATCTCTTGTGAGGAACTGTGTTAAACGTCTTCTTACAGTCCAAAAAAATGCAATCTACCCACCCCTCTCTCTCTTGTCTTACTGTTGTCACTCTGTCATAGAACTCCAGTAGGTTTGTGACACAGGATTTCCCGTCCCTGAAACCGAGCTGGCTGTCGTTGATAAGCTCATTCCTCTCCAAGTGCTCCACCACTCTTCTCATGCCAATCTTCTCCATGACCTTGTATTTTAATGCTACATGCCTGTCTCTTGTTTTTAAAAATTGGGACTATATTTGCTGTCTTCTATATCTCAGGTAGTTGCGCTGTTTCGATAGATGTGTTGAAGATTGTTGTTAGTGGTACACATAGCTCCTCTGCTCCCTCTCTCAGGACCCATGGAGAAATGTTATCGGGCCCCATCGCCTTTGAGGCATCTAGCTCGCTTAGTAGCCTCTTCACTTCCTCCTCAGTTGTGTGTATTGTGTCCAGCACCTGATGGTGCCCCCCACCTCTCCGTCTTTCTGGAGGCCCTTCTATCTCCTCTGTGAACACTTCTTTGAATCTTATGTTGAGCTCCTTGCACACTTCGCAATCATTTCTTTTGATCTCCCCTCCTTCCTTTCCCAGCCTGATTACCTGGTCCTTGACTATTGTTTTCCTCTTGATGTGGCTGTACAACAGCTTTGGGTCCAGCCTTTCCTGCCTCCTCCTCCTCCACTTGTAACTCTACTATGTACTCGAAGCTTAGAACCACATGATCACTGGCCCCAAGGGGGCTTTCATATGTGATGTCCTCAATATCTGCACTACTCAAGGTGAATACTAGGTCCAGTCTCGCTGGTTCGTCCTCCCCTCTCTCTCTCTCTGGTAGTGTCCCTTACGTGTTGGTACATGAGATTTTTCAGTAGCACCTCCATCATCTTAGCCCTCCACGTTTCTTGGCCCCTATGTGGCTCTAAGTTCTCCCAATCGATTTCCTTATGGTTGAAGTCACCCACGATCAGTAGCTTCGCCCTGATCACATGAACCTTTTTGGCCACTTCGGCCAGTGTGTCAACCATCGCTCAATTACTCTCATCATCCTCTTGCCTTGGCCTCCTGCTGTTCTGTGGTGGGTTATACACCACCTTTGGACCTCCGGACTGAAGCGTTCCTATATAATCTCTTGCTTCTCCTCTGTCTCCTCTCTCCAGCTCATCAAAATCCCATTGGTTTTTAATCAATAGTGCCACTAATCCACCCCCTCTGTCTTTCCTCAGGATCTGATATCCCGTTGGAAAGATGGCATCTGTTATCATCCCTGTGAGCTTTGTTTCAGTGAGGGCTATGATGTCCGGTGATGCCTCTTTGATTCTTTCATGCCACTCCTCCCACTCATTCGTTATTTCATCAGCGTTGGAGTACCATACATTTAGTTTCCTCTCCAGCACTGTGTTTTGGGGGATATGTGGGGGTGGGGGCCCTGGCGGTGTGCTGCAGGATTCTACAGCATAGTGTGGGGTGGGGGATGTAAGTGTGGATTGTGATCTGTGTTGGGTTAGCTTGTTAGGTTTTGGGGTTCTGGGGACGGGTCTGTGTGTGCTTGCTCTTGTTGCTCTGCCCTGTTCTAGTTGATCTCTGCTGATTCTGTCTGTCTCTCTCTTCCTAGCTCCCTTCGCTTTTGCTTCCACTCCCTCAGCTGCTGTCATTCTGTTTTTGTTCTGGCCTAGTCTAGGAACACCCTCCAGTATGCTGACGATTCCTTCAGCCGTGGTTTCTCTTGCAGGATCCTGTTTTGCACTGTTTCGGTCTTGAAAATCAGCTTGACCGGCCGTTTTCTCCCCTTCACATACCCCCCTATTCTCTGAAAATTTACTATCTCAGACATGTCCTCTTCACCTATTTCTCTAATGATGTTCTCAATCTCCTGTCTTTCCTCCTGCCGTCTTTCATTGTGTGTCCTTAACTCGCTCTCCTGAAGCCCGTGGATAAACACTGTGTGTGTGTGTGTGTGTGTGTGTGATAAAAATTAGTATTATTTAATAACCACTTACCATAGTTCCCATTATTTATATATTTCTGTGCCGTAGTTTAGTTCGAAACCTTTTAACTTATATACTGAGTTAATTTAATTATTATGATAATTAATGTTTAAAATAATATTTATGACAATCTAATTTAAACAAGTCATTCCAAAATAATGAGATCCTCTTTACGATAAAATACTAAACTCAGTTTTATTTTCAGGTAAGGAGTCATTTGGGAGGAGCGGGTAAGTATAGTAATCCACGGACTCAAGAGGACATTAAGATTGTTAAAATCCCTGGGAATAGGTTGTTGTATTTAAGTAACCTAATTTGTAGGTGCCTGGGAAAAGGTTGTTGTATTCAAGTAACCTAATTAGTCGTTGTCTATTATGCGGTGTTTGGACTAAATTATGGTTGCTGTTGTACTAAATCATGGTTAGTGTTGTTGGATTGGTTGTCAAAACATCGTGACACGGATACATCACAGTGGATTTGGTGTTTTGCTCTTTAGCAACATGTTTTTCTTTACACAGATTTTTGTTATAAGATGGTAGGATCGGCAGAGGTGCAGCATAACAGTGGTGAGGGAAAAGTTTGTTTTAGTGTATCGGTATTTATTGTAAGATGGATATGAGTATTCAACTTTGTAGGAGCGTGTATGTTAGTGACACGTCAGAGCCACAACACTAACAGTGTGATTCTCGAGGTGGAGTGGAACGATTTCTATTTTTTCTATTATCTATCAATGATGCACTCACTCATCACCTTCCCTTCTACTGCAATCCTGAAAACGTAATCTATTTTATTTTTGTGGATACTTTTATTACTTATAGCTTTCTTGTAAATATTGTATTGGATCTATAAAAGTACTGAGCTCACTAAATCTTAGTGATTTTTTTTATGACCCATTTCTTCAGGACCTCCAGTCATTATTTGTATCATAGTTTTAGCGTGAGTCTTGCAAACAGTGAGGATTTAATAGGGACTTTTTACGCTCCGTTTGTTTGACTGTTTTCAGTGTTGGGTCTGTGACTACACTGTGTCCTTGTGTCTGGCGGTCCACTCTTCCACCTGCAGTACCTAAGACCAGTGGTACCTGCCACGTCTTAGGGAACCCAACTCCTTGATTTGTTCTGTGTTGCTCCAGTGTCGATTCACCTGCTCCATAAATTCAAGAAGCAAGGAGTGTCATACCATATGTGCTGACCATAGCACTTGCAACACCAGTGAAGCCCCGTCACTTACCATCTGATAATTCTGCTATAAAATGGCTTCCCTGAGCTTAAGATAATATCATTTATTTTTCTGTTGTAACTCTCAAAATCATAACATGATTACAAGCAAATTACAGAACAGTACTGCTGGAAAACATTAGGATGTGTTTCCATAAGACACCTGATGTCTCTTCACCTATCAGTAAAATGGGTACCTGGGTGTTAGTTGACTGGTATGGGTCGCATCCTGGGACAAAATTAGCCTAATTTGTCCGAAATGCTCTGCATAACAAGGGGCTTTCTATATAGTAATACGTCATGTCAACTAGACTGTATACCTTGTACAAATAAAGATAATTATTCATAAGAAAATTAACAGCTTTTGTTTTTTAAACCCTCCATATCTTCTTTGGTTATTTCTGTTATGTTTCCATACTCTTTATAAAAATTGATAGGATAACTCCTGGGAGTTATCCTATTTATAACAGAGTTGTCGACGTTGCCCTTATATCCTTCACTTAGCCCTACTTGGCCCTATTACAAGAGCTCACAGCAGAGACCACTGGATTAGTGACCAAGTTACTGTGTTTACGGGGCACTCTTTGTTCCACACGGACAGTCTCACTACCTGTGGGACTGCGCCATCCTTTATCGACCACTGGATTACCAGTGCTATACTAAACAGTCCTAGTGTGAACAGTTGCAATGTCTTTGTTAAACATCCTCACTTTTTATGCAACACAAAACCGTACACCCAGTCACAAAGGTCAAATATTCGGTGACCTCTAAATCTAGTTTTGAACTTTCATTATGTCTTAATCGATTTAAGCGAATATTGCTTTAGAGAGAAATTGTAAGAGTTTGTAATGACGATTTGTGTGTTTGGATTCTTAGTTACATTTCTGATCAATTAATAGTTAATTGTGCCCATTTTTATTAACTTTATTATAATTTCTTAATACTTCTTAGCTCATGTTATTGTCGACTTAATTACAAGCATTCAAATATTTGAAAAAGAATATATGGGCATAATTTTTTTTTTATAATTCCTTTATATTTAAAGTACAAATCATTCTACGAGAACATTATATACGTAAACCAAATATTATTGTTGCAATAGCATCATTGAAAATAAATATTTTGCAATATTCTGCACCACAGGTTCATTGGTAGGGGAAGAAGAGGAAGGGCAACACAAAAGCACTGAATGTAGAGGTATCTAAGTTGTACTTAGTCAATTTGTGTTGAAACGCTGTGCAATAAAGACTTCCTTGAAATCAATGTTCTACTCGCCATACTCTCGGCACCTTGCTACTTTTCTGAAAGGGGAGTTTGATGTTCAGTGTTAGCGTGTTCGATTTAGATACAAACGACCCCTGCGGATAGGAAAGTTTGAGCAAGTCTTCTTACACCTGTGTTTCTGTTTATACAGAAGTAAATAAGTACCTGAAAGAGCATTTGAATGGACCATTCCTCATCATGAAAAGAAATTAAAGAATAATCAAAAATGCAATTAGATACAGCAGACAAATGGTATTCCGATGTGCCGATGGTCGTAGTAAATAGCTTTCAGGATTCACAGGATGTGAACGAGAAGACGGTGTGAGACGAGGTCGTCCTTCACGGCACGCATAAGTGCGATAAACCACCTCAACTACTGGGAACGCTTGAAGTTCCTAAACCTGTACTCTCTAGAACGCAGGCGGGAGAGATACACATAGAAAATTCTCGAGGGCTTAGTACCAAACTTGCACACAAAAATCACTCCCTACGAAAGCAAAAGACTCGGCAGGCGATGTAACATCCCCCCAATGAAGAGCAGGGGTGCCACTAGCACGTTGAGGGACAACACAATAAGTGTGAAGGGCCCAAGATTGTTCAACTGCCTCCCAGCATACATCAGGGGGATTACCAACAAACCCCTGGCTGTCTTCAAGCAGGCACTGGACAGGCACCTAAAGTCGGTACCTGACCAGCCGGGCTGTGGTTCGTACGTTGGACTGCGTGCGGCCAGCAGTAACAGCCTGGTTGATCAGGCTCTGGTCCAACAGGAGGCCTGGTCACGGACCGGGCCGCGGGGGCGTTGACCCCTGGAATTCTCTCCAGGTAGACTCCAGGTAGACTGGTAGACGTGGCTGGCATAAAATTCACCTACGAAAACTGCTAGTGGAGTAATCGAGGGTTTCTGCAGGGCTGTGTAGACAACACATTATCAATTACTAAGGTGAAGCGACAAACTGCTGTGTTCCTTTAAAGATGAGGTTGTCTCGCCAGTATCGAGTGACCCAATCCGATCAACAAGGCTTGAAAAAGAGAGAACAAAAAATTAAAACCTGGACAAGCAGTTACTCACATGCCAGGCAGAAGGCCTTTATAAGAAGTGGTGAGGACTAAGAAACAATTACGCTAAAATACGTAAGTTAGATCAGATCCGATTAAATTAAAAAAAAAAATACAGTATAAACAATGTCATGTAGGGGGGTAAGGAAATAAGGGATAATCGGGGAATATGGGAGTAATGGGAGGGAGTGAGTAAGCAGGAGAGGTGAGTCGTGTGAGGAGCGGAGGTCATGTGAGGTCACTGGTGACTACACCATCACCTCTCATTACCACCTAACACTACTCACCCTCTCAGTACTTGAAATATAAATAATAAAATATATAAAGTATAAAGAATAATACTGGGGCTATGAATATAACGGGGACAGTGAATATTACTATTCCATTCAAACACAGTTTATTTAAGTCCGTCCTTGTACAATAATATATTTGGGAACAGGAGAACACTATTGAGTTTAGATAAATGGGGATTGTACATATAAGCAGGGAGACAGGGAATACAATCAACTGACGAAACAGAATATAACTAACAATATAGTTCAGAGGACAGTTCACCACAGGAACTCAGTCACACTTCTAGCCACAGGTCCCAAGACCTGCAACAGTCTCCTCCAGAGACTCTCCAGCAGCTCTCCCTCCCAGAGCTCTGCACACCGGCAGCCGCTCTGCTAGAATCTCGTGCCCAGAGCTCTGCACACAGGCTAGAGCTCTGCCCGAATGTCCCCAGCCCAGAGCTCTGCACACAGGCCAGAGCTCCGCCAGAATGTCCCATCTAGTTGTGTCCTCGGCCTTATATGGTCCTCCAAGCATCCCGCCAATGAGGAGTGCACCACGTGCTTTGACCTGACGCCGAAACCTGACGCTAGTCCAAAAGACAAAAGACCTGAGACTTAAGTCGAGAGGCGTGTCTGACAGCTATTTACGAAGGGCAGGTGTGGCTGCTTAGGTAGACCTCACAGCACCCTGACTACATCACAACAAGAGTGGAACTCAATACTTACAGATTTGATGGGAGCAGAAATCCAAGCAATGTCATATCGTCAGGAGGGTCCCATGTTAACTCACACCTGGGGGAAAAAGGGGGAAGTGTAGCGTTAACAATACACACTGTTTGCTGAGCAAGCAGTCAACCAATCAATCATACTACAACCACCACAACTCATTCATGCTTCTACTCTTATCTAATTAACTTTTCACTCACATCAATTCATAGAACTATTGAATTTAAAAGCACCTTCTATGATCAAAAAGTACAAAACCCATGCAAAAAACATCATTTGTTTAATCACACTCATTAATACTGAACTCCTTGTATATTGCAGTGTCATACATAAACACACCCTAACATGAACAGCACTTGTTCATGTTAAGTTTAAGGTCAGTCAACTGAATGTGCGTTATTAAGGCCACAGTTCTTTTGTGCACAAACATTTTGAATATTTTCTTCCTTATATAATGATTAAAGTAAATTCTTAAGTGTATTTACACCGAAAGGTCAACACTATCCAGAGTATATACACTAATCCTGAGCGACGATAAACTTTCGTTGTATATACCCATTGTTGTGACCTCCGTGAGATAATGCATGTGAAGCAGAACGTCCAACAGGTCATGTTTCCCACTCGTATGGTCGTAGAGTTTCGTATTACAACACGAAATGTTCCATTAGCGGCCAACAGATAGCGGGACGCTCCATGTAAACAAGCAGGTCGTCAATGACTGGACCATAAGCGTACGTTTACCACTGAGCAAGCTGTAAGCGCTTGCCTCCAAACATGCACAACATTAAATCGGCACGACACATATATATATATATATATATATATATATATATATATATATATATATATATATATATATATATATATATATATATATATAGACCTCACAGGTCCCACAATTTGCACCAGAGGTGGACCCCATCCTATTTAAAAAAAAAAAAAAAAAAAAAATAAAATATATATATATATATATATATATATATATATATATATATATATATATATATATATATATATATATATATATATATATACGTATTTAGTTATTTATTATTGTAACCACGAACTAGTGGTATTTAATCAATAACAGCACTGCCACTAGCTGAGGATTCGAACCCATGTTGTTTTAGCACGCCTCATGACGAGCGAAAATTCCATGACACTCTAACCCACGGGACCATACAATTCTACGAAGAATCACGCACCCAGCTGAGCTAGGTGTTGTACCCAGATCCGAGGACATTCGATGGTGTGGGTGCTTCAAAGCTAACTTCATCCTCCTCCCGTTTGGTGTACTAGCCTCTACGAGCAGTATTTTATATTATTTTAATCACGAACAAGTGGTATTTAATCAATAACAATGCGAGTGTTCTCGGATTATGGTGCAACACCTAGCTCTGCTTGATGTGTGATTCTTTGTAGGGTTGTATGGTCTCGTGGGTTAAAGTGTCATGGAATTTTCGCTCACCATGAGGCGTGTTAAAACATCACGGGTTCGAATCCTCGGCTAGTCGCAGTGTTACACCATCGAATGTCCTCGGATCACAGTACGACACCTAGCTCTGCTGGGTGCGTGATTCTTTGTAGGATTGTATGTCCCGTGGGTTAGAGCATCATGGAATTTTCACTCACCATGAGGCATGTTAAAACAACTTGGGTTCGAATCCTCGGCTAGTCATATATATATATATATATATATATATATATATATATATATATATATATATATATATATATATATATATATATACGTATATATATATATATATATATATATATGCAAAAGATCACAGTAATCAGGTGATATCAAAATATGCAAGACAACCACTATGAAAATAGAGGAATTCAAGCGCTTTCGACTACTCACATTATCAAGGAACTATAATAATGTGAGTAGTCACAAACTGAATTCCTCTATTTTCATAGTGGTCTTCATATATATATATATATATATATATATATATATATATATATATATATATATATAGTTACCAAACTGCGGCAGGCCAGGATTCGACCCACGACACATTGTCCCACCTCAAGAGACAACACAGTGTATGTGTCACTCTATCCACTCGATCTTACAAACAACATGAGACTAGCGAATTAGACTTGTTTCATGTTGCGAGGACACTCGTGGCAGTGGATGCTCAAGGATTAATTTCAGCCTCCTCCTGTTAGAATACCCGCCTCAACAAGCAGTCTATATAGCATTGAAACCACGAAACAAGTGGTATTGAAACATTTACCAAACTGCGGCACGCTAGGATTCGACCCCAAGACACATTGTCCCACTTCAAGAGACATCGATCCTACAAACAACACTCGCTCAAGAAGGAAGGAGCACTGCAGCAGGACTACTGGCCCATGCTAGGCAGTTCCAAGTCACACTCGCTCAAGAAGGAAGGAGGGCTGCAACACGCCCACAAGAGCGGAAGTCAGTCATGTCTAACTCACTCCGACTCATGTATCTGTTTAACCTATTTTTGTGTATACATGATTTAAAAATCCGACAAGTTAATGAATGAGACACTTATGTAACATTTGGGAATCTTTATTCAGGAAACGTTTCTCCACGCAGTGTCTTCTTCAGTCCAATGCTGAGAAAGGTGGAAGATGAGAAGTTATTCAGTCCCTCTGCCTAGAGTCGGTGCGTTTAGTTCATCAATCTTGATAAAAGTACAGCATATTGGAGGAGATGGAGCTTATATACTGTAGATGAATGGTTCAGAGAACCGACAAGTTGTTAAATTAGACACATATGCAACACTTGGGTATCTTTATTGAGGAAACGTTTCGCCACACAGTGGCTTCATCAGTCCAATACAAAGAAGAAAGTAGTAATAAGAGGAGGAGTTTGAGGTAATCAGTCCCTCGGCCTGGAGTCGATGTGTTCAGTCCATCAATCTTAAAGTAAATACAACATAAGGCAAATAGAAGTTGCTTATATACTGTAGACAGGTGAGGTGAAGCAGGAGGAGGCGGGGTCATAGTGGTATAATCCACTAGTCGAAGTAGGTCCTTGTCCAAAGGTTTGGACAAATGTTGAAGAATCCCTTTGTATCAAGATCCCAAGAAGTTGCTGTGTCAGACAGGATGTAGATGAATGGTTCACAGAACATTTGTCCAAACTTTTGGACAAGGACCTACTTCGACTAGTGGATGATACCACTATGACCCCGCCTCCTCCTGCTTCACCTCACCTGTCTACAGTATATAAGCAACTTCTATTTGCCTTATGCTGTATTTAATTTAAGATTGATGGACTGAACAAATCGACTCCAGGCCGAGGGACTGATTACCTCAAACTCCTCCTCTTATTACTACTTTCTTCTTTGTATTGGACTGATGAAGCCACTGTGTGGCGAAACGTTTCCTCAATAAAGATACCCAAGTGTTGCATATGTGTCTAATTTAACAGCATATATACTGATGAGAGATGAGGTGGAGCAGTGGTAGGCGGAGTCACCAGGGGAGAAGACCACTAGTGGAAGTAGACAAGTTTGGATAAATCTCTTCAGAATGTTGCTGTGTCTCACAGTTTACTTACATCAAGACTGATGGTTTGATCACATCGACTCTAGGTTGAGGGACTGATTACCTTTAACTCCTCCTCATCTTCTACCTTTCTCTGCATCGGACTGAAGTAGCCACTGCATGGAGAAAAGTTTCCAGAATGTAGATTCCTATTTTTAAAATTACAACGTTTTAGCTTCAGTGAAGTTACTCGGGAGTTTGTTCCACTTATCCACAACTCTATTACTAAACCAGTGCTTTCCTATATCTTTTCTAAATTTAAATCTTTTAAACTCGAACCCATTGCTGCGAGTCCTGTTTTGATTAGATATTTTTAGCAAGTTATTTACATCCTTTTCATTTATTTCTGTTTTTTATTTATACTCCTCAATCATATACCCAGTGCCGGATCAGCTGGGCTGTGGTTCGTACGCTGATCTATGTGCGGTGAGCAGTAACAGCCTAGTTGATCAGGCTCTGATCCACCGGGAGGCCTGGTCGTGGACCGGGTCGCGGAGGCGTTGATCCCCGGAATACCCTCCAGGTAGACCCCCTATTTCTACGTCTTTCTAGAGAGTCCAGTTTCAGTACCTTCAGTTTATCCTCGTAGGAAAGATTTCTGATACATGGGATTAACTTAGTCATCATTTTCTTTACGTTTCCAAGCGGATTTATGTCCTTTCTACAATACTGTGACCAGAACTGTGCAGCATAATCTAAACGAGGCCTAACCAATTGTATTTAGAGTTGAAAGAAGAAAAATTCCCAATACCCTGGCTAGAACAATTACACAAATAACCCACACATAGGAGGGAGGAAACCTTATGACGACGTTTCGGTCTGACTGGGAACATTTACAATGTTACACTGGTCCAAGTCGGACCGAAATGTCGTCGTAAGTTCCTCTCTCTCCTTAGTGTGGATTATTTGTGTATAGACTTGAAGAATAACCTGGGGACTTTTTGTTATTTATACTTCTTAATATGTCAAGAATTCTATTCACTTTATTGCGAACACCTACACACTGCTGTGTTGGTTTTATATTAATGCTAACCTGAACTCCTAAATCTTTCTCGTAATCAGTAAAATTAAGATCCACATTATTTAGTTTATAAGTGGCATGGTTATTGTCCTTTCCAATGCTTAGAACTTTGCATTTGTCTATATTAAACAGCATATGTTACTTCTCCGAGCATTGCATCAGTCTTTTCCGATCTTCCTGTAGCGCATTAGTGTCCTCGTCAGAATTAATTCGACTGCCTATTTTGGTGTCATCGGCAAACTTGCTTATGTAGCAGTTTATTCCCTCATCTATGTGTTTTATGTAGATTGTGAACAACAAGGGGCCCAATACTGACTCCTATGGAACACCACTTGTTATGCGTCCCCACTCTGATTTCTCCCATTTATGCAAATTCTCGGATGCCTATCTGTCTACCACGTCTCTATTCAGGAATAAAATTCTCCTTCTATTCCGTGTGCCTCTACTTTCCTCAACTATTTCTGATGTTGTTCACTGTGTCACCAACAACAGCTCCTAGGAAACACACGCTCTGGCTCACCTTCCTATCTCTGTTACAGAAAGCATGGTCAATATATCTCTGTCTCACCTTCCTATCTCTGTTACAGAAAGCACGTTCAATGTATCTTATCTATGAGTCACTGACCACAACCATATTCTTACCTTTAACTTCACTGACCATTGAAGTACATTTGTCATGGCTAACAGAGAAGCAAATTCCTACCTTTAATTTTTTTCTTTTAACCTTCCTCACTTTGATTATTTTTTCCTTTACTGGGAAATTATAGCCACTTGTAACGGCTGCCAGTCTGCTTCTAACTGCTGCTAACCTATTTCCCTTCACTAACCCCAACCACCTCACACTTATTGCTATAGTTATCCAGGCGAATTTTCAACTTCCTACTTTCCTCCTTGAGAAGCAGAACTTCCTCCTTCAACACCTTGAACTCTAAGACGCTACAGAAGCAAGCTCTATAATACTCAAAACTAATCCCCCAAAACAGTTCAGGATAGGTATGACCACTCGTGACCACTGACCTAAGCGTACTCCACTGATCTCAGTGTACAAGAGTGCTAATGCTTCCGAATTCAAGTGTATAAATTCATAAGAATGTTTCAATTTGGTTCTTTATGTCCAGGTTTGGTAATGTCTTGAAAAATTTTGACGTGACTGTTAGTACGTTAGTACGATGTCTCCTCAGTGCTTTGATGAGCAGATCTGCGGTGTTGTCTGCTGGAAAATTATGACGTCTAAGTCGTCGTCTCCGGATTTTCTAGTGTCTCTGCTTGAACCGCCAGATGAATTGTAACTTAATTTGTTGAGAAAAGATGTTGCTAATTGGGTCATAAGCCTCTTCTGAAAATTCGAGGCTGTGTAGTCGATAAGCTTTGAAAAATATTTATTTCAGGGCCTCTTGATTTGGTTTTTGTCGTGATGGGAGAAGTTTATAAGGTCGTTTTTATTAGTGAGTTTACAGAAAATTTTAAATTTCTACTGATGATCTGTTTTTGAGAAGTAGGAATTGTGCTTTCTCTCTCTTCATCGACAGTGAAGTGTATGGAAGGTTCAACAGAATCAACTGTTCTAAAGGTTTGTAAGGTTGAATCTTCTACAAGTAATAACAAGGATGTCGTTCACATAGCTTAGCTAGGTGATTGTTGGTGGTATCATGTTAGAGAAATAGATCTGTGAAGACATCTGTAGAGAATGATTTGACTTCGAGGCTGGATATAATTTTTTTATTAAGTTGATGTTTGCAACCTTGTTTAAAAAGCGATCATTGCACAACAGTTTGGAAATTATGTTAACGCAAATACTTATTAGGAAATATGAAGCACTGCCAATACCAGATGTTATTGGTCTCACAGGAACGTTCGCTTTATGAGTGTTAAGAATTCGGTGTTTAAGAATACGGCGTGTGTCTACGAGAAACTGTTTAGTGTGTTTCCTCATATTATAAAGAGGTGTTGTTCAAGGGTGACTGATCATGTTTATTAAGTTTCTCTTGAGAAGTCTTACTGCAATGAAAAACTACACTGTTTAAATTTCCTTTTATCTATTGAAGAATGTTCTACAGTGACTGCAGGAAGTAGTGGACAGTGACATCAGAAGTTAATATTCAATAAGGTCTTAAGGAAGTGGACAACAGAATTAAAAATAGTGAATGGTAAGTAGTGGACAGCGAAGCATTATGTACAAGACAGTGACAGCAGTATGCAGAGAACAGAAAAAGCAAGGAGCAGTAGACAGTGATATTAGCAGATATTAGCAGTAAAATATAAAAGTAGTGATCAGTGACATAAAAATAGTCAAAAATAATATTAAAAAGTAGTGGACAATAAAGCCTGAAATAGTGGACACTGACAGTAGGAACTAGTGGATAATGCGAACAGGAAGTAGCCTACAGTGACAGCAGGAAATACCTAGTTAGGGCAGGAAGTAGTGTATATTGACAATAAGAATTAGGAGTCAATGATAATAAGAAATAATGGGCAGTGACAGAGTGAAGTAATGCACAGAAACAACAGGTAATGGCAGACAGTGACAACAGGAAAGAGTGAACATTGATAGCATGAGGTAGTCGATATTTACTGCAGTTAGTGGGGGACATTAACTAGAAAAAGCAATGAATAGTAACAACAGAAATTAGTGACCATCAATAGCAGGAAGTAACGTTAGCGATTATGGGAATTAATATGGACAGTGGTATCAGGTGTGGAGTAAAGGATACAAGTGCAGACACTTAGGACATCTTTACTGGATACCTTTCGGTCCTGGGACCTTGGTCACTCCAAAGGATACAAGAGAATGAGAGAACACCGTAAATATATCAAAGTCGTTTGAGAAGATCCGGTGAACGCAGCATGGCATATGACAGTCTTCCCTGCATGGCATCAAGGAACCAGTGTGAAGTAGGTCATATGTCATATGGGATGGTGTACAGGTATTAATTTTTGGTGTTGGTAGCTGTAATTAAGGATGCTTCAATACAATGGTTCCTATCAGTGTTAGATTGTCTGTAGATCACCTCTACTTTCTTCCAGCTCATGATATATCCCTCTTCAGATCTGCGAAAGACTCGTTTCGGTTGTATGAACTTTTGTGTTCTGGAATCCGTATAGAAAAATTTCTCCCTGTTTCGCCTATATAGATCTTGTTGCACCCTCCGCATGGTATTGTAAACACGCCAACTTCGCCATTTAGTTTGTCAAATGGATTATTCTTCCTAGTGAGGTCTCTGACGGAGGACGTGGCTATGTGGGAAAGTAAACGTACAGAGAGATGACATCAAATGATGCAAATGTTTCTTCTTAATTCTCCAAAGTGTTTTAGATGAGCAGGGATTCTGGTACATAGCATGCTGGATAAACGTTTAGCTAGGTATCCGTCTAGTCTGTGAGAGGCAGAACCAATATCTGATGTGATGGGACGGATAGGAATCCCCAGGTTCGTGTGTCTTTAGGACTCCAAAAAACCTGGCTGATCTGTGTTGTGCTGACAACAGCTTCAGGAGTTTCTTACTCTGTTCAGAACTGCGAAGGATGCGGCGTGTTTTCTGTAGAAAGATCTTGGTGCAGTCATCCAGGTGGATATCCTCTCATTCAGGTGGATGTTCTTTCATCTGGTTGGATGTTCTTTCATCCAGGTGGATGTCTTTTCATCCAGTTGGATGTCCTTTCATCCAGGTGGATGTTTTTTCATCCACTTGGATGTCCTCACATCCAGGCGGATGTCCTTACATCCAGGTGGATGTTCTTTCATTCACATTGTCGGTATCGTTATGCCTTTTGCTTATATCAAGAGAAATTGGTAAGTGACAGCAGGAAGTACTAGACAGCAGTAAGATGTAGCGGTTAGTGACAGCAGGCAGTAATGGATGGTGACAGCAGGAAGTAGTGGATGGTGAAGTGAGCACTAACAGCAGGAAGCAGTGGACAGTAACTAGGAATGTGTCAGCAGGATATTGAATCAATTATAGCAGGAGGAGGCAGACAGTGATACCAGAAATTAATGAGCAGTAACAGCAGGAAGTAGCAGAAACATAGGGAAGTAGTGGGGAGTGACAGCAGCAAATGGTGAGAGTCAAAGAAGCAAATATTGACATTGATAAAAGGAAGAAGTGGACAGTCCCAGCAAGACGTCCTGGACAGTGACAGCAGAAAGTACTGGACAATAATGGAAGGAAGTAGTGGACAGTGACAGAAGGAAGTAGTGGACACTGATAGCAGTAATAGCGGTGACAGAAGGAAGTAGTGGACAGTAACAGCAAGAGGTAGCAGACAGTAAAAGCAGGAAGTAGTGGACAGTGACAACAGTAAGTATTGGCAGTGACAGCAGGAAGTAGTGGACAGTAACAACAGAAGGTTGCAGACAGTAACAACAGGAAGTATTAGACAGTGACAGCAGGAAATAGTGGATAATAACAACATAAGGTATCAGACAGTGACAGCAGGAAGTGGTGGACAGTGACTCAGGGAGTAATGGGCAATGACAGCAGGAAGTAGTGAACAAAGATCAATGCGCCGCTACAGGAGGGAACAAAACTCACAAAATGCTTTGGATGTTTTCAGGCGACGAGTGAATAAAGGGATTTTCAATTGAACCTCGAGTGAGGTGGGTATTGAGGGAGACGAGGCGCCTAATTGCTTGTTTCCAATAGAAAGGTGTGTGTGTGTGTGTGTGTGTGTGTGTGTGTGTGTGTGTGTACTCAACTTACCTCACCAAGTTGTCGTTGCAGGGATCGAGTCTCAGCTCCTGGCCCCTCCTTTTACTGGTCGCTACTAGGTCACTCTTCCTGCTCCTTGAGCCTTATCATACCTCGTCTTAATTAAAGCTATGTATGGATCCTGCCTCCACTACATCACTCCCCAGACTATTCCACTTCCTGCCAACTCTGTAACTGAAGAAATACTTCCTAACATCCCTTTGATTCATCTGAGTCTTCAACTTCCAACTGTGACCCCTTGTTGCTGTGTCCTATCTCTGGAACATCCTGCCTCAATCAACCTTTTCCATTCCTCTCAGTATTTTATATGTCGTTATCATATCCACCCTATCTCTCCTGTCTTTCAGTGTCGTCAGGTCGATTTCCTTTAACCTCTCCTTGTAAGACATGCCCCTTAGCTCCGGGACTAGTCTTGTTGCAAACCTTTGACCTTTCTGTAATTTCCTTACGTGCTTGGCCAGGTGTGGGTTCCAAACTGGTGCTGCATACTCCAATATAGGCCTAACTTACACGGTGTACAGAGTCCTGAACGATTCCTTATTGAGATGTCGGAATGCTGTTCTTTGGTTTGCTAGGCGCCCGTATGCTGCAGCAGAAATTTGGTTGATATGCGCCTCAGGAGACGTACCCGGTGTTATATTCGCCCCAAGAACCTTTTTATTGAGTGAGATTTGTAGTCTTTGGCCCCCTAGACTGTACTCCGTTTGAGGTCTTCTTTGCCCTTCAAGATTTTGCACTTGGTGGTGTTGAACTCCAGGAGCCATTTTCCGGACCAGGCCTGCAGCCTGTCCAGATCCCTTTGTAGTTCCGCGTGGTCCTCCAATTGAATTCTCATCAATTTCACATCATCTGCAAACAGGGACACTTCTGAGTCTATACCTTCGGTCATGTTCACATACACCAGAAACAGCACAGGTCCTAGGACTGACCCCTGTGGAACCCCGCTCGTGGAACTCGCTGATGTCTTCCCGACAGGTATTCCTTGATCCATTGCAGTGCCTTCCCTGTTATATCTGCCTGGTCGTCCAGCTTGTGTGGAAGTGTCAAAAGCCTTCTACCCACCTTTCTCTCTCTTGTCTTACTGCTGTCACCCTGTCATAGAACTCTAGTAGGTTTGTGACACAGGATTTCCTCTCCCTGAAACCATGCTCAAGTATCGTCAGGTTGATTTCCTTAATCAATCTATCTCCGGGACTAGTCTTGTTGCAAACTTTTGCACTTTCTATAATTTCATGATGTGCTTGACCAGGTGTAGGTTCCATATTTAAGCTGCATACACCAATATGAGCCTTACGTACATGGTGTACTGTGTTTTGAATGTCTCCTTACTTATGTGTCGAAACGCTATGTTGATGTGCGCCTCAGGAGATGTGATCGCTATGATACTCACCCCAAGATCCTTTTCCTTGAGTTAGGTTTGCAGCCTTTGACCCTCTAGCACAGGGATTCTCAGCTGTTCCTCCATCATTTCTCCATTTACCCCCTTAATTCCATACAAAAAAATTGATCGCCATCATAAAGGGACAGAAAAACAAGGTAAACAAAAATTATTCAGGGTTTGCACAAAAATAGCACCAAATATTTACCCATTTGCATGTACATATAATGTTTTACCCCAAGGGGCCAATTTACCCCTGGTTGAGAACCACTGCGTCTAGCATGTACTCCGTCAGCGGTTTTCATTGGCTTTCCCCAATCTTGATGACCTTGCACTTGGTGGGGTTAAACTCAATGAGCCATTTGCTGGACCATGCTTGCAGCTTGTCGATATTTCTTTGTAGAACTACCTGACCTCCGCATTTGCTTCACATCGTCTGCAAACAGGAACATGTGTGAATCTATCCCACCCGTCATGTCATTCACATACACCAGAAACAACACAAGGAGTAGGACTCACCCTAATAGAACTCTGTTCGTCACAGCCGCCCACTCTGACATCTCGTCACTCAGCATCACTCGTTGCCTAATTCCTGTCAGGTATTCCCTGACCCATTGCAGTGCCTTTCCTGTTATTCAGTAGGGTTGTGACACAGGATTTCCCCTCCCTGAAACCATGCTCATTATCGTGTATAAATCTGATTTGTTCCACACCTCAGGTAGTTGCCCTGTTACAGTAGTGTTGAAGATTGTTACTAGTGACACACATAGTACCTCTGCTTCCTCTCTCAGGACACATGAAGAGATGTTGTCTTGGCCCACTGCCTTTGAGGTACCTAGTTCACTTAGCAGCCTCTTATTCTCCTCCTCCTCGACTGTGTGCAGTGTGTCCAGCACTTGTCAGTGTGTCCTTCCATCACAGTTTGCTGGAAACCTTTCTGTTTCCACTGAAAATACCTCCCTAAATCTCGTGTTGAACTTCTTGGTCATTTCTTGTGATCTCTCCTTCCTAACTCTGCATGATTACTTGGTCCTTGACTGTTCTTATCCTCCTGATGTGGCTGTACAACAGCTTTGGGTCATTCTCGTATTGCCGCTGGACCTCCCTCCTTATTAATGCAGTTTTGTTTTTGGCTCTTCGGCGCATCTCTTTATTTACCTGAATCCTTTGTCTTCTGTATTTTTTCCATGTTCTAGCGCACTTAGCTCTGGCCTTTCTACACATTCAGTTGAAACAAGGACTCATTCTGGTTATCCCATTGTTTCTGTTGCCCCTGGGTACGAACTTCTCTTTTGTCTTCCTGCACTTTGTCATGTGTTCCATAATTTCATTTACTGTCCTTCCGTCCACTTCTCTTCCCCACTGCACCTCATGCAGGAATTGGCTTGTTTCTGTGTAGTCCCCTTTTTTGTAGTTTGACTTCTTCCGTCCTACTAGTGCTGCCTCACTCTCCACTGTTAACTCTTCAATGTATTCGAAGTTTATGACCATGTGGTCACTAGCTACAAGGGGCCCTTAATATGTAATATACCCAGTGTCTGAACTTCTCAAGGTGAATATGAGGTTCAGTCTTGCTGGTTCATCCTCTTCTTTTTAATGTAAGAAGTTTTCCAGTACCGCCTCCATCATCTTAGCTCTCCATGTTTTGGGTCCTCCCATGTGGCTCCAGGTTTTTCCCAGTCAATCTCCTTGTGATTGAAATCCTTTACGAGTTACTTTGCCATACTCATGTGGGCCTTTCTGGCTCCCTCAGATAGTGTCTCCACCTTTTCTTTGTTGCTGTCATCATGTCTTGGCCTCCTGCTATTCTGTGGTGGGTTGTACATCACTTGGGACCCCAAGTCTGAAGTGTTCCTACTATGTAGTCCCTTGCTTACCCCCTCTCGGTTCCTCCCAACTCCTCAAAACTCCACTGGTTTTTGTTGAGCAGTGCAGCTCTTCCTTCCCCTCTGTTCCCTCTATTTTTTTCTCTGGATCTGGTATCAGGTTGAAAAGATCGCATCTGTTATCTCCGTGAGCTTTGTTTCCGTGAGTGCTGTGATGTCTGGGGATGCCTCTATGATTCTTTCGTGCCACTCCTCACACTTGTTTGTTATTCCGTGTGCACCATACCTTAAGTGTGTATATGAATGTGTGTTTGTACTTTCATGTAATTGCGGTTAAAAAGTCAAGTCTCAGCTTCTGGCCCTGCCTGTCTGCTGGTAACTTATGGTTTCACTCTTTTCTGGCAATCAACCACTTCATTGTCTAGGTTGTTCCACGTCATTACCACTCTGAGGTTAAAAAAGTACGTATTTTATATTATTCCTGTGTCTTATCTGTGATTTTAACTTCCAGCTGTGATCGTGTACCTGAGACCCGCGTATCAAAGAGAGACTACCTGTCCACCCTCTCCTTTTCTCACAGTATTTTGAGCATCGTAATCATGTCACCTATGGTCCTTCTGCCCTCGAGTGTTAACCCCTCCTCCTAGTTCATACCCCTCAGCTATGGGAGCAGTTTCGTTGTAAACCATTGCACTGTTTCTAGCTTTACTCACTGTAATTTACTCGATGATGGTTCCATAATGGGTCTACATACACCTGGATGGGCCGACTGCCTCCCTGTTTGCGTTAACGAAAACAATTCTTAAATTTGCCACTCTCGTGTTTTCTGCAATGGTTCTTAGGTTGATGTGTGCCTCAGAAAAATTGCTCGAGGTCCCTCTCTTTCAGGAAGATTTACAGCCTTTGTGTCCCGACCCTGTACACTGTTTCTGGACGTCTTTTCCATATCCGATTTTCATAACATTGCATTTACAATAGCCACTTCTCAGACCAAACCTGCAACTTTTGCATATCCATTTGTAGTATTTCTCGGCCTACTTCTGTTTGAATTCACCTATTATTTTAACACTTTATGCAAATTGGGACACCTATGATCCGATTTTCTCTGTAAAGTCATTTTTATACACAAGAAACAGTACTGGGCATTGTACTGACCTTTATCGAAACTCAAGTGTCACTCTCTCCCATTCCCATACCTCCTTCCTGACAGTACCTCGTTGCTTCCTTCCCACTTGATCCACAGTAGTGCTCTTCCTGCAATTCCGGCCTGCTCCTCTAGCTTTTATGCGGGATGCTGTATTAAATGCCTTCCTGCAATCAAAAAAAATAGTCGCACATTTCTCTCTCTTCTGTCTTATTTTCATTAATTTACAGTTCAACGATATTTGTGAGTCAGTATTTACCATTTCGAAAACCTGTTGGTTGCTGTTGTTGAATCCACTTTTTTCAGGTGCTTCACTACTCTTCTGATAATCTTCTCTAAAGCCTTACATACTATTCATGTTAGTGACATTGGCCTGCGAGTCAGTGCGTGCTGTCTGCCCCATTTTTAAAATATTGTTACTGCATTCACTGTTTTCCAGACTTCTGGCAATCGCTATGTTTCAGTCGATCACTTCTTGCAGTGCACACAGTCCCTCTGCTCCCTCTCACATAACTCGTGGAAAGATGTCTGGTCTCATTGTCTTCGAGGTCTTTAGTTCCCTCAGTATTGTCTTTACCTATCCTCCCGTTGTTTGTATTGTGTCCAGTACTCGTTGGTGCACTCTCTCTCTCTCTGACTTTCTGGCAATGTTTCTGAATCCAATGAGAAGATCTAACTTAATATTTGTTCAGCTCCTCACAGATTTTCTGGTCATTCCTGGTGAGCCCTCTTCTTCCTTATTTCCTGATCCTTCTCATTGTCTTCTCTCTGATGTGGCATTATATCAACTTTGGTTCACATTTGTCTTTTTTATTATGTTATCTTCAAACTCCCATTCAGTCTCTCTTCTTACGTATGCATATTTATTTCTGTCTCTTCTGCTTGTTTCCCTTCTAGGGTTTGCGTCCCTTCACCTCTAGGTGAACCATGGGCTTATTTTGTTCTTGCTTGTGGTTCTTCTGCATCTGGTATTACTTTCTCTTCTGCCTCCCGGGACTTTCCAGATATTTACTCTATCATTTCATATGCTGTTTTTCCTTCTATCTCTCATTCCAATGGCTCTCTGCTTAGGAATTGCCTCATACCATAACAGTCTCCTCTTCTGTAGTCAGGTTTATCCCTTCCTTCATACACTGTATTCCTCACTACTCTCACTTCCACAAGCTATTAGAACCTTAGAACGTCAATGTTGCTAGCATAAAGGAGCCCCTCATATTTGATATCTCCAACGTTAGTCACTTAGGGTGAAATCAAGGTTTAGCCTCACTGGTTCCTTACCTCCTCTCTCTCCCTAGTTGTTCTCTTGACATATTAACACATGGAGTTTTCCTTCGCCACCTCTGACAGTTTTGCTCTCCAAGTTTCCAGCTCTCCATAGGGCTGGAAGTCTCCCAGTTGAAGTCTCCCATGATCAGTAGTTTTGCATTGCCGATGTGGGTTCTACTAGCTATCATTGCTATTGTGGCCACCACTGTCCTATTGCTGTTCTCATATTCCTGTCTTGGTTTCCTGCTGTTGAGTGGTGAGTTGAACATCAGTGCTGCTGTCACCGGTCCCACAGTTCTGAGTGTCCCTATTATGTACTCATTTAACCCATCTCCGTTTATTATGTTCATCCATCCTTTCTCATTATTTGATATCACTTTAGTAAAAGCCGTATTTGTAATATCTTATTTGTTATCCCATATGCATTATTATTTCACTCTTTCAGTGTCCTCTTCCTTATTATACTCATTCATATTTTAGGGGACCTGTTCTCCTGGTTCTTGTTTATGTGTCAGGCTGACTGTGGAAGCTAATCTTGCATTTGAAGTGGGTGAGACTGTAGGCATGGGTGAGGGTGGATTTGGAGCATGGGGGAGGGAAGCTTGGAGGCTGGGATAAGGATAGGTTGTGAGACAGGATCCTGAATTGAGGTGTAGATAGAGCAGGGAGGGTACATAGTATGATTAGAGTTATTGCGTTTGTGTGAGTTGGCGATTGGGATTTGAGGGACTATTTATGTCGGAACTTGGCATTTTCCTTGATGCAGGGCTTCTACATAATGTGGCTGAGCATGGCGTTCTCCTGGAGGTGACGCTTCTGTTTCCTCTTCTATAAGGTTCTGTCCCTGTCGAGGTACACAAAATCATATCTGTCAGTTGCCCTCAACACTGGTTTCCATTTCAAGATCAGATAGTTCGCCATTTCTGATGTAAGGGTGGCTTTGACTGGTTGAATTTTGTCCCTTGGATTTTTCCCAATTCTTTGAAAATTTGCCACCACAGCCTTGCCACCTGTCTGTTCAATGATGCTATGGATCTGCTTTCCAACCATTGCCAATATCTTACCACTTGTCATCTCTTCAGCCTCCTGGGGACCATGGTTAATCCGCGAACGCCTCCTCTCCTTTTACCATTTGTCTTTTATTATCATTTGTCTTTTATTACCATTTGTCTTTTATTATTAATTTTCCTGCTTCCCATTTCATCAGCTTCACCTTCCAGTTTCTTGAGAACATATCTCCAAAAGTCTTCATTTTCTCATCTGTCCTTCCCTTCTGGCTCAACACATGTTGTAGTGGTATTGTCTCCACCTCACACCTCCTTTCATTTAATTCCACTAGTTTTGTCTTCATCTTGTACCTTTTCGTCAGTGGCAATAGGCCTTTTTACCTCTGCTGCTTCGCCTGATGTCAATACTCTCTTCTCATTCTCTATCTTTATGTGACGATGGAGAAGCTTGTTCCTCACTCACCGTCCATCATGTCTTTGAGTTCAGCCATCAACATTTCCCTCTCTGTCCTCCTGCTTCCTGATTATATTTCCTAACTTCCTTTACCCCATTTATTTGGTCTCTAGTTTCCCATTTCTCTACTCTTGAGTTTTAAAGCTGCCCAGAGTGGTCAAAAACTTACTTCCTGTCCTAGTCTGTGTGCGTGTGTATGCGAGAGAGAGAGAGAGAGAGAGAGAGAGAGAGAGAGAGAGAGAGAGAGAGAGAGAGAGAGAGAGAGAGAGCGGTGTAGGTGTGTGTTTGAGGGAGGATTGAATAGGGGTGCTCATTTATATGCATCTATATGTATTCGCCTATATGTGGTTGCAGGGGTCGAGCCTCAACTTCTGGCCCCCACCTCTGTAGTGTTCACTACTAGATTCAATCTTTATTGGTTTCAAGAATCTTAACATACCTCTTCTTAAAACTAAGTGTTAATCCTGCTTCTCCCAGTCCATTCTCCAGGACGTTCCTCTTCCTTACTTCTCTAAGACTCAAAAAATACTTTCTAACATCCCATTAACTTATCTGTCTCTTCATCTTCGAGCTGTACTCTTATATTCCTGTTTGTCCTCTCGAATTATCTGTCCCTGCCCACCCAATCAATTCCTCTCAGCATTTTTTACATTACCATATCCCCTTAAGTCTTTCTGTCCTCTAATTCCATCACGTTTAGCTCCCTTAATGACTTCTCATTTTACGTTTTCCTTTGGTACTGGTCAAGTCTTGTTACAAACCTTTGCGCATTCTTCATTTATTTAAAGTACTTTATAAGGTGTTGGTTACGTAATGGTGACGTATATTCCAAGATGGGCGTGGCATATGTCATATGTCTAGGTTCCAACCAAATAACTGTTGCAGCGTTTGCTGCGGCAGTTATTTGGTTGTGTTCCTCAGGGGATATGCTCAGTACAATACTTACCCCGGAATGCTTCTCATTCAGTGAGGTTTGTTGTCTGTGTCCCCCGATCCTGTATTCAGTTTATGGTCTTCTCTACCCATTACAAATATTAATAAATTTACTCTTGCTATGATTTAATTCTAATAGCCATCTGTCAGACCCGATTTGTAGCCAGTACAGGTTCATTTGTAGTCTTTCATGGATCTTAAATATTTGCCTTCTCATTAGTTTCATATCATCTGCTAACTGGGATTCCCTAATTTCTATTCTTTTCATGTCGTTCACGTTCACAAGAAATAGTAGTGGTATCAGTACTCATCCCTTGAAGCACCCACGCGTCTCACTCGCTAATTCTGACTCCTTTTCACGAACAATTAATTATTATTTTCTTCCGATTAAGTATTACTTGATCCATTGCAGTGCCTCTTCCTGTTATTCCTGGCTGGTCCTCTAGCTTTTGTCCTACTCTCTTTAGCAGTATTGTGACAAAAGTCTTCTTACAAACCAAAAATATGCAGTCCTCCCATTCTACTCTCTCCTTCTTCATTTCTGTTACTTGCCGTTGAATTCTAGTTAGCTTTATCACTGTTAACGAAATTGCTCCATTCTAGGTGCTCCACCACTCTTCTGATAACCTGTGAATGTCGGTGTCACAGGCACTTTAGAGCTACATGTCTGTCCCCGATTTCAATATTATGACTTCAGTTGCGTCACCCACCTCCCTCTCAGGAAACATGGCGAAGTATTAGTGAGTCCCATTACCTTCGAGGTATCTAGCTCGCACAATAGTTTCCCAACATCTTCTCCTGTCATGTGTGTTGTGTCCAGCACTCGCTGGTGTACTCATCCTGTTTGACTCTGGAATTGTCTCTAGTCCCTCCTAGAACATCTCCTTTAATTAACTGCTGAGCTCCTCATAGCCTTTCTGGTCATTTGCTGTGAACTGTCCTTCCTTCTTCAGCCTGAGTATCTAGTCAGTGACTGTTGTCTTCTACCTTATGTGGCTGTGCACCAACTTTTCATCAGAATTGTCTTTCGCTGCTATGCTTTAGTACTTTTAGCTTTGGCGTTTCTGCACCTCTGGGTGAATTGTGGGTTCATTCTTTTCTTGTCATTGCATTTTTGTTTCTGGGTATGAATTTCTCCTCTGTCTTTCGGCACTGTCCAGCTATGTAGCCTTTTATTTCATTCATCGTCTTATCTTCAAGTTCCCTTTCCTGCTGCACCTCATTTAGGACTTGCGTCATGCCTGTGATGTCTCCTCTTATGAAATTTGGCTTTTTTCGTCCTTCCCGTGCAACTCTCTCTCTCTCTCTCTATCTCTCTCTCTCTCTCTCTCTCTCTCTCTCTCTCTCTCTCTCTCTCTCTCTCTCTCTCTCTCTCTCTCTCTCTCTCTCTCTCTGGGTGTGTTCCTTATGTTGTGGTTCAAGTTCTCCAGTACCTCCTCTAGCATCATAGACCACCACATTTCAGGGCCCTCGCGTAGCTCCAGGTTTTCCCAGTCTATTTCTTTCTGAGTAGAGTTTCCAACCATCAGTAACTTTACCTTGTTCATGTGGGCTTTTCTGGCCACCTCCGTTATGTTGTCCATAATTGAAGTGTGTGTACTTACCTAATTGTGGAAGCCGGGGACGAGTCATAGCTCCTGGCCTCGCCTCTTCACTGGTCGCTACTAGGTCACTCTCTTCATGCTTCATGAGCTTCATCATACCGCTTCTTAAAGCTATGTATGGATCCTGCCTCCATTTCATCACTTTCCAGACTATTCCACTTCCTGACAACTCCATGACTGAAAAAATACTTCGTGACTCATCTGAGTCTTCAACTTCCAATTGTGACTCCTTGTTGCTGTGTCCCATCTCTGGAACATCCTGTCTGTGTGTGTGTGTGTTCGTTCGTGTGCTCAAAGTGCTTATTCACCTATTGATATTTTCGGGGGTTGAGCTCAACTAGTTTTTGTATGTTAGTTTGTATATAATGTATATATATATATATATATATATATATATATATATATATATATATACATGTATCAGAATGATTTTATGCATTTGAATATGTATGATCTATATGATATGATGATGTATGTATATATTATTTATGATATATATATATATATATATATATATATATATATATATATATATATATATATATATATATATGTGTGTGTGTGTATTTTGTATATTATCTTCATATGCATACATGTATGAATATGCATGCATATGAATGTATATGTTATACATGGTTGTGCAGTATATGTGTGCGTCTGTAATATTTTTCAGAGAGAGAGAGAGAGAGAGAGAGAGAGAGAGAGAGAGAGAGAGAGAGAGAGAGAGAGAGAGAGATGGGAATCGTACAACAATTACACACATCAATATAGAGAGGTTAGCAAGTTTCTAAATGACTATTGCTTTATCGTGCTTGTAACAGGATGGGAATTTTGGCGAGATGTAAGTGGAGGCATACCAACAGTAACTGGAAATTTGATTGAGAAGATGTATCGCTTGTGCCGCTGATTCCTTCTCTAGAGTATTGCCTCGTTCTCACAGGTGTATTCTCTTGCATTGAAAAACAAAGTTTTTCCCAAGGCTAAACGTTGTCTGAATAAAGTTTCCAGCTACTGCTTTTGTGTCTTTATTATCGACTTTCTCGGGTTTGTTGACAAAGTTAGTCAGAATCATCGTAGAACGATCCTCAGCGTCGTTTATCATTCGCTGGAAAAATATTTGTCACAGATCAAGCACAATGTTCTCTCTGTTGGATTTGTTCTTTTTTATTGTTGTTTGTTTGTGCTAGTGCTGCGTTATTGCCACTCGTCGCTCTTGAAGAGAGAATGTAAAGCAATAAAGATGAAAGTTGTCAACCCCGGGACTCTGAGGTCACCAGCATGCCGTAAACCTGATCTAGTTGGGTGCCAATCAAGACTGTCGCTTCCTGGTCGTTATTCTACAAACAGCCAATAACACGACTCAGCACAGACCATCAGCAGTGAAATAACACTTGGGAAAAAATTGAATTTAGATTTTTAATTTTACTTAAATATCATTAATGGTAAAATAAAAATAGGATATGATAATATAACTGCTGTAAATGTTGGCCTCACTTTGGCTTTGGGACTAAAGGGACTAAATATAATATTTCATACACAATAACTTTGCTATTTTAGTCAGTGATTATTCCCGGACTTGTTTGCGCTTCCGGTCCATACTGGAGACGCAATCTTAGAAAGTCCGAAATTACGGTCAACAGCGTAACCTAAATTACCATGGAAACTCCTTATAACTCTCAAAATTATTTGAAATAATATTGAAGTAGAATATATTATTTTCATTCATTTAAATAGATTCATTAACTTCATTAACATGGACACTGCGGTCGTCCAGCACTTCCTAAAAACAACAGACATATCCCCACTCCACAAAGGCGGCAGTAAAGCAATAGCGAAGAACTACAGACCAATAGCGCTAACATCCCATATAAAAATCTTTGAAAGGGTTCTAAGAAGCAAGATCGCCACTCATCAAGATACCCATCAATTACACAACCAAGGGCAGCATGGGTTTAGAGCAGGTCGCTCCTGTCTGTCCCAATTACTGGACCACTACGACAAGGTCCTGGATGCTCTAGAAGACAAACAGAATGCAGATGTTATATACACAGACTTTGCAAAAACCTTTGACAAGTGTGACCATGGTGTAATAGCACACAAAATGCGTGATAAAGGAATAACAGGAAAAGTTGGTAGATGGATCTATAATTTCCTAACAAGTAGAACACAAAGAGTAGTAGTCAACAGAGTAAAGTCTGAGGCAGCTACTGTGAAAAACTCTGTTTCACAAGGCACAGTACTCGCTCCCATCCTGTTCCTCATCCTCATATCGGACATAGACAGGGATATAAGCCACAGTGCAGTGTCTTCCTTTGCAGATGACACCCAAATCTGCATGACAGTGTCCACTGTTGAAGACACTGCAAGACTCCAAACAGACATCAACCAAATCTTTAAATGGGCTGCAGAAAACAATATGAAGTTCAATGATGAGAAATTTCAATTACTCTGATATGGAAAACGTGAGGAAATTAAAATCTCATCGGAGTACAAAACAAATTCCAACCACACAATAGAGTGAAAAACTAATGTCAAAGACCTGGGAGTGATCATGTCAGAGGATCTCACCTTCAGGGACCATAACACCGTAGCAATCGCATCTGCTAGAAAAATGACAGGATGGATAATGAGAACCTTCAAAACCAGGGATGCCAAGCCCATGTTGGCACTTTTCAGGTCGCTTGTTCTATCTAGGCTGGAATATTGCTCCACACTAACTGCACCTTTCAAGGCAGGTGAAATTGCTGATCTTGAAAATGTGCAGAGAACCTTCACGGCACGCATAACTGTGATAAACCACCTCAATTACTGGGAACGCTTGAAGTTCCTAAACCTGTACTCCCTAGAACGCAGGCGGGAGATATACATTATTATATATACGTGGAAAATTCTCGAGGGATTAGTACCAAACTTGCACACGAGAGTCACTCCCTACGAAAGCAAAAGACTCGGCAGGCGATGTAACATCCCCCCAATGAAAAGCAGTGGTGCCACTAGCACGTTGAGAGACAACACAACAAGTGTCAGGGGCCCAAGACTGTTCAACTGCCTCCCAGCATACATCAGGGGGATTACCAACAAACCCCTGGCTGTCTTCAAGCAGGCACTGGCCAGGCACCTTAAGTCGGTACCTGACCAGCCAGGCTGTGGTTCGTACGTTTTACTGCGTGCGGCCAGCAGTAACAGCCTGGTTGATCAGGCTCTGATCCAACATGAGGTCTGGTCACAGACCGGGCCGCGGGGGCGTTGACCCCTGGAACTCTCTCCAGGTATACTCCAGGACTGTATTATAAACATGAAATATTTTTTTTTTCGACTGAATGAGTGATGAAGAACATAATAAATATTATAAACTGACAATTATTTGCTTCCCTTACCTGGGTCTGGTCTAGGTAGTGCTCGTAGCCAAGCATCCCGACATCGGTCCTACCCGGTGAGAACCCAAAATGGTCAATATCTATTGTCTACTCTCCATACCAGACCTTAAAGTTTCCACGTAGGTGCGAGGGAAATAGATGGCGTAGAATATTCTACCAAATCAATCCGTTCTTGTTTGGCTGCCAACTTCACAACCATAGATCACCGGAGGCATGATATGTCTTCTGCAAGCATCCGAAAATTATAAAACTCCCCGGGGATCATATTTTTACTAGATATCCGATCGCTTGGTCGACGTCTGTCATCATCAAAAGCTATTTTCAAAGATGGCGAGTTCGATGCTCACTTGTTCCATCCAGTCAATTGTGAGTCGAACGTTCTATATATTTTCCCTACTTAATTTCTTATTACTTGTTGTACTTGATATCTTTTAACTATTTGGTAACTTTTCTACATTCATTCACTGTGGTTCCATGTACATTGAACATTATAATAATGATGTTCTATTTAAATAAATATATATTTATGGAAAACGAACAACTCATCGATTATTTTTGATATGCTGATTAATAACCACGGCACAGTTTTCCACCTCTCTAATTGGTGGAGGTTTTCCATGGTGTTGTTCTTTCAGTAAGATTTATTTACTTAAGTCATATTTTCTGATGGCTCGTACTTTGTGAGTTTAATAATTAACATCTTATAATTCACTTATTCATAAATCGACGGATTGGTACACTATTATAAGATAATTAATAGTTTCTACCTCTTACACATAGATGTTCAGTAATATTATTCCTACTGCTACTGACATAATTTTATATATATACAACTCAGCTTAGGGAACTATTTTCCAACGAGGTTCTTTTCAGCACTCTTCAAAAAAATGGCTTAGAATGAAATATATATCTCATATCATAGCTTCTTTTGGTCCTACATATCGGGGAGGTTATATTATCACTGAATAATTGCCGGTGACTTTAACATTAATCTCAATCAAGCAGAAGACCCATATATAACGGCTTCAAAACAACACATATAATTGCCTATTATTATTGCCCTCAATATCCAGACTCACACGAACTGATGAGACATTTGCATCTTCTCTTGACCGCATATGGATGAAGCTTACTACCTCTTCTAAAAGCTGGCAAAAACACTGACGATACGACTAATTATTACCCAATATTCCTTGTTGCTAATATATCTAACTCACCAACTAACATCCATAAATTTCACTCAAGCTCTATTGTGATGAATCAGTGAATGATTTTATCATGTGAATGAGAACCATTCGTCAGGAGAGAATTTAATAATAATAAAGACATTCTTGCATGTGTCCAAGTTTTCCTTAAAAAAAATCAATGCCTCTATAAGAAACATTATTTATTTAAAACTAAACAGTTACAACTAAGTGATTAAATAGCTCTTTGCTAGCCAACAACATCCTTAGATTTATTGACAAGAACCAACCCTATGGAAAACAATACAGGATGAGCTTAATTTCCATACAGATATCACAAAGTTAAACATCTACACTTACTAAGCTCACAAAGAAAATCAAAATAACTTCTTATGCCAACAACCTCAAAGGAATGAAGAACAATATAAAAAAAGGACCTTGAAAACCCCGAGCACAAGTGTTCGACTCAACCTGTCTAGGAACCCCAGGAAAATAAAGAACCTAAAATTCGTAACTCCCTTCCAAAAAGGCGCAAAAAGTTCCATCCTGCCACCTGGTTCAAAAAATATAATTGAAGAGCACCTCCTATATCAAACCTAAATCCTACATAGACAAATTATGTTGAACCCCAATTTTATTAAGAACATCTCTGTTTATTGTTAATCTCACTGTCACTGTAATTTCTAAAATATTTAATAAACCAAAAATATGTTATTCTTTATTATTCATAATTTTATTCTTCATCATGGGTTTAAGGGTTAAAGAAAATATTAGTTTGGTTTTATTGAACTCCATTGTCTTCCTACTGCTTTTTGTTGTACAAAGGCATCATTTTAATAGGTCCTTCTATAAGCGTTGTGGTATTACCATGTCATTAGCAATAATAATTTAGCAACCATGTTAGTCACTGGTAAAACGATGTATTTGGCGGGCAACATTGTTGTGTTTGTGTTATTTACAGGAACAACACAACATGTAGTGTGATGGGGAATAAAGCTGGAGAAAGACGTGTTTAAGTTATTCACATTATTTGTTTATGTATCGTTGCTGAAGTTCCTAAAAACTCTACGAAAAAACTCTTATCATGACGCCTCTCATGATGAGAATAAAAGAGCAGTCACTCTTATATGCAGCTTTTTTATAAACCATTTTGAACAAACCAATCAGGATAACCTAAATCCTTGAAGTATTTCCCAATATTTTCGTTTTCTTGGTCTAAGTGAAAGTGCCGTTGAAGCCTAGTGAACATGCTGCTGAGACCTAGTGAACATGCTGCTGAGCCCTAGTGAACATGCTGCTGAGCCCTAGTGAACATGCTGCTGAGCCCTAGTGAACATGCTGCTGAGCCCTAGTGAACGTGCTGCTGAGCTCTAGTGAACATGCTGCTGAGCCCTAGTGAACGTGCTGCTGAGCCCTAGTGAACATGCTGCTGAGCTCTAGTGAACATGCTGCTGAGCCCTAGTGAACATGCTGCTGAGCCCTAGTGAACATGCTGCTGAGCTCTAGTGAACATGCTGCTGAACCCTAGTGAACGTGCTGCTGAGCCCTAGTGAACGTGCTGCTGAGCCCTAGTGAACATGCTGCTGAGCCCTAGTGAACATGCTGCTGAGCCCTAGTGAACGTGCTGCTGAGCCCTAGTGAACGTGCTGCTGAGCTCTAGTGAACGTGCTGCTGAGCCCTAGTGAACGTGCTGCTGAGCCCTAGTGAACGTGCTGCTGAGCTCTAGTGAACGTGCTGCTGAGCCCTAGTGAACGTGCTGCTGAGCCCTAGTGAACGTGCTGCTGAGCCCTAGTGAACATGCTGTTGAGCCCTAGTGAACGTGCTGTTGAACCCTAGTGAACATGCTGTTGAACCCTAGTGAACGTATGAAAGACTAGACACGGTACTTTTCTTGACATGAGTGGCATTAAGACTAAAATAGTGAATATAATTTGTAGAATGTGTTGGTTTCTTATTGACAGAGAATTCTAACTGATATCGAATATCGAACCAAGTAAGAACCAGAAATAACGGATTTAAATTGGATAAATTTAGATTTAGAAAGGACATAGGCAAGTACTGGTTTTCGAACAGAGTTGTAGATGCGTGGAACAATCTTCCGAGTAGGGTGATAGAGGCTAGGACCTTGGGTGGCTTTAAAAAGAGATTGGACAAATATATGAGTGGGAGGGGCTGGGTTTGATTGGTGTCGTGGGTGCAGGAGTGAATTCTTAGGTAGTTGTGGTTTTGATAAGGACTTGCCTTGTATGGGCCAGTAGGCCTTCTGCAGTGTTCCTCCATTTTTATGTTCTTATTATTGCATTAATTTGTTAGAACATCTAGGAAGGGAAGTTGATTATTGTTCCCAGCTTGACTTTGAAGTTAATAGCCAGAGCAAATTTGGTGTGATTGTTGAAAATGTCATATAAATACCTATACCAAACAATTTCCACAGGTTTAATGCGGAGAACGATTCGAATTTCACAGTATTTTTTTGTATAAATGAGAAAGGACAGGGAAGCAGAAACTACCGAAGTCACTACCATATTTCTGTTTATGAGACTCGTCACTGTAAGATAAAATATTGGTGGTGCCAAACAGCTTAGAAGTGAAATAAGTTTTTTTGATGGAAATGGAGAATTTAGTAATAAATTATTGGAATTCCTGGGACAGAAAATTAAGATCAACATCAGACGGAAGAGTTGATCAATAACTTGGTTTAAGATTTTGTTATTGTTTTGGCTCAGGTTCTTGATTTTGTCAATGAAATCTTCAGTGTTGTATGTGAACCTTGTAACCTTCTTATAAAGCTACTAGTGAAACTAGTTACTCTGGTGGTTCTTCAGTCAGCATATGACCTGAACGCGACTAGTAAGGAATAATTTAATCCCTAACATAATCATTAAAACAAACTCAGTCCATATACACTTAGATACATACACATCTCGGTTTATATATTTCGCTGAAATAACTAGAGATACGTGTGCCACTTTCTGCTCTAACGATTAACCACAAGTAAAGGAGATTCGAACCATGATGAAACTACTTTTTTTCTACGGTACGAAGCTATCGATTATTCGCAAGTCAATTAATTCTTTTTCAGCACGGGAGACTAGGAGCTCATGAAGCAAATCTGTCGCCAGCATAAGACTTGAAACCCTCATAAAACGTGCCGCACACCTGACTCAGGTACCGCCACCAACAACACTCCATTATGCAAATGATAATGACGTTCCTGACTGTAAGAGCAGATGCTGCTGCAGTCACACACAAATACACCAACGACCGGCTCCTGGCAGTGTGTTGCAGACTGTGTGCTGTAGGAATGGGAATGAGTGAATTGTAGGAGAGGGAATGTGTTGTGTGTAGAAATTAATTTGTATATTGCAAGAATGGATATAAATAAACACAAATGCTGTATAATGAGATCCTATATTGACTACGTTTCGCCCACACAGTGGGTTTAATTAAGTCAGAAACGGATGTACCTGGGTAAAGAGTACATGAGTATATAAAGGGTGGAAAGTCAGGTGGAAAATGTTGGGTAGGTTGGCACTGATACGGACCTGCACATCATACAGGGGTGTGTATGATATTGCAGAATAACGATGAAGAACTTTACTGGCAAGAGGTTAAGTCATAAGGGGCATTACCAGTAGACCTCTGGTTGCCTTCAAGAGGGAGCTGGACAGATACCTAAAGTCAGTGCTAGATCAGCCGGGCTGTGGTTCGTACGTTGGACTACGTGCAGCCAGCAGTAACAGCCTCGTTGACCGGGCCGCGGGGACGTCGATCCCCGGAATGCCCTCCAGGTAGCCTCCAGGTACGTTCTGAGGTACTGAGAGTCTTCTTCCCCGGCGATGAGTCTTGAGCCGGGGTCCCCACATTGAGAAGACCCGGGCCAGGATGTCCTGGCTTACCTACCTGTACCAGCTGTTTCACCCAGGTATTATTCTGCAGTTTTGTATATTTTTCCACCCTCTCGGAATTTTGTACCTTTTATCTCCAAGGTATCAGTTGCAGTAGAATGAAATCGCTGAAGGCGTGTGCATGGGTGTATTGCAAATGGGGTTCTGTTTCAGAAAACGGAATGTTTGAAAGAGTGTAAATGTATTGCAGCAGTAGGAATGTGTTGTAGTTGTAGGAATGTGTGTTGTCTCAAGAATTCTTAAGTAAACTTCCATATGAAGGGTGAAAAAAAGGAGGTGGTGAATGAGCACACCAAACCAGCTGTGGCACTTAATCAAAGCAAAGCGGCCACTTAATCAAAGAAAAGATACAATTTCATTTGCTGAGCGCAATGTCAGAGCTGTGTATCAACTTTCCACGCTAGAAAAAGATTTTAGATTGAGCGACAATGAGTAATTATCATGGGCAGAAATCGCTTCATAACAGTTGAGGACTACACTGTAATTTCTGAAATAATTATATATACATGCAAGTAATATATATATATATATATATATATATATATATATATATATATATATATATATATATATATATATATATATATATATATATATATATATATATATATTGATGTGCCGATTAGGTAAAACTTGCGATTTTGGCTTAAATAGCAACGCTCACCTTACCATATAAGACAAGTGAAAATTTGTGTATGCAATAATTTCGCTAAAATCATTCTGAACATAACGAAAAAATATATTTCATTGTGTTTGTTTATTATTAAATTAATGTTAACGTATCTAAAATATATTTAGTTGGGTTAGGCTAAATTAAATTGAGCTTGTTGTAATAAGATTAGGTAGGTTTTCAAAGTTTCTCTTGGTACAAAATTATAAATTCTTACATTAACATAAATGAAAAAAATATATCTTTAAACGTATAAGAAAAATTTTAGAAAGGACTTAATTTTAGATGAGTTCTTGGTAATTGACCAGTTTTACCTAATCGGCACGACATATATATATATATATATATATATATATATATATATATATATATATATATATATATATATATATATATATATATATATATATATATATATATATATATATATATGAAAAGATCACAGTAAACAGGTGATATCAAAATATGCAAGAAAACCACTATGAAAAAATAGAAGAATTCCAAGCGCTTTCGTGACTACTCACATTATCAAGGAACTATAACAGGAAACATGACAAGAAGGGCTTATATAAGGGGCGAGACTACACCTCACAGTCACATCACACTAACGAAGACTACACCTCACAGTAGCGTAAACTCGCACGACTCTGTGAAGAGGAACATAAGAAAGGACCTGAAACTCTTCCCAAGAATTAAGATTATTCCAATTTATCATTAAATTCTTCCCAAATTTTAATAATTATAAATGAATCCAATTTATATAAACCAAAAGAAATATTCATATTATTTTCAAAACTGCTTTTAATGAAACATGATTCTATTATATTTCTCTCAACCATGGACTTGCTTGATACAACCTTCTCAGCATTTTGAAAATCAATTGGATGGTTAAAATCTCTCACATGAATAAATAGAGCATTAGAATCTTGTCCAGTTCTAATGCTATATTTATGTTGTTTTAATCTTAGTTCAAGACTTTTACCAGTTTGACCATAATAAACTTTATCGCATATTTTACAGGGAATCTTATAGACACATCCGTCAGCATTTTGGGGGGAAATTTTTTATCAAAAGTCTTTTTACTGTGTCAAGATTTTTAAATACAACTTTGGTGGACCTGACTTAACTCAGTGAAGACGTGTCTTGTGTGCTCTCTGTGAATCTGAACAAGATGTCCTCTCGTGAGCTACTCTACCAGCAGCTGAAGGAAGAACTGAGGGTAGCTAAGCTTGATATACAGCGACTGACTGAGGAAAACAAGAGGATTCGTAGTAATCCTCCTGTTGAGAATCCTCAAGCCAAGAAAGGAACCTGGACAGTGGCCGGAATGCATGGGACAAAGTTAAAGATAAAGAGGATGGATGGAGAGGTAGAATTAACGAAGAACCAGAAACCTGTTGTGGAAACATCGAACCGATTCTCCGTGTTACCCGATGAATGTGAGTCGACTACAGGGAACATCACGAACGTCACCAAGGAAGGTAAGAACATTGTTCTTGTTGAGGATAGTCAAATTAGGTATATGGATAGGGCCTTCTGCTTGAAAGAGAGAAGTAGGAGACAGAGGGTTTGCTTTCCTGGGGCTGGGATGGATGATATTGTTAGCCGTCTGGACGACATCATGAGAGGTAATGGGAGCAATCCTATTATCTGTCTCAGTGCTGGAGGCAACGATGTTGGCAGACGTAGGAGTGAGGACCTGACTAGCAGGTATAGGTCAGCAATAGACATAATTAGGAAGAAGGGTGGGAACCCTGTCATATGTGGTATTTTGCCAAGGAGAGGAGTTGGAGATGAATGGCTGTCCAGGGCAATTGGTGTCAATTGTTGGCTGGACAAACACTGTAAGGATAATGCAGTACCATTCATTTGCAACTGGGACCACTTCTATGGCCGAAATGACATGTATGCCAGGGATGGGGTTCACTTATCCAGGGCAGGTGTGGATTTTCTTGCTAGCTCAGTTGAGGGTGTTGTTAGGACTTTAAACTAGGATTAGTTAGAGGTATGGGTTTAGAAATGGAAAATACTGAATGTCGAAATATAGATCTAGGCTTTGATATAAAAAATCTTAACAATAACAAGGACAGTAATAGGTATAGTGGTAAAACAGAATGGAGCAGGAAGGGTAAAGAGAAAGGAGGGTCTTTAAAAGTGTATTATACAAATAGTCGTAGTGCTAGGAATAAGATGGACGATTTGAGATTAGTTGCAAGTGCAGGTAACATTGATGTATTTGCCATAACTGAGACGTGGTTCAATACGAAAAATAGGGACATGCCTGCTGAATGTCATATACAGGGTTTTAAATTGTTCCAAGTAGACAGAAGTTTCGGGAAGGGGGGTGGAGTGGCACTGTATGTCCGAGATCGCTTGAACTGTTGCATAAAAAAGGGAATAAAGTCTGAAATAACACATACAGAGTCTGTCTGGATAGAATTTTCAGATTTAGTTGATAAATTAAGCACCTTGACTGATTTAAATGATTTCAATATGGTTAGTTTTGATGTTACCTCCTTGTTTACAAAAGTTCCAGTTGATGATTTACTAAGTTTCTTATCTGAAGAATTGGTTAATTATGATTTACTATTGCCAGTTCCTACTATCATTAAACTTATTAAACTTTGTATTGTTGATGCAAAATTTGTATTTAATGATGAGTTTTACACTCAGAAGTTTGGTATGGCAATGGGAAATCCTCTTTCACCTGTTCTTAGTAACTTATATATGGAATTTTTCGAAACAAGATTGCTTAACACTATCCTTCCCAATATAGCTAAGTGGTATAGATATGTTGATGATATGTTGTGCCTTATGCCTAAGAATGTAGATATAAACCATTTCCTTGTTAAATTAAATAGCTTAGCTCATTCTATAAATTTTACTGTTGAATTCGAAGTAAATAACTCATTGCCCTTCCTAGATGTTTTTATTATTAAGGGTAACATTGATTTTAAATTTAAAATTTACAGAAAACCTATAAATAATTGTTCCTATGTACACTATTACTCTTCACATCAAGATAGAGTTAAAGTGTCGGTTTTTTCTTCAATGTTTTTGAGAGCTTTACGTATTTGTAGTCCAGAGTTCATAGATGAAGAAATCTCTAAAAATTATGAAATAGCTAATAATTTAAAATACCCAAGAAACATAATTGATAAATCTTTTAAAATAGCTAGGAATACTTTTTACAATCCAAAAAGGGACAACCAACCTTATTCAACCAAAAATATGTTGGTTCTCCCTTACCATGAAAACTTGGTTGATATGCCTTCCTTTCTTAAGAATTTTAATATCAAAGTTGTATTTAAAAATCTTGATACAGTAAAAAGACTTTTGATAAAAATTCCCCCCAAAATGCTGACGGATGTGTCTATAAGATTCCCTGTAAAATATGCGATAAAGTTTATTATGGTCAAACTGGTAAAAGTCTTGAACTAAGATTAAAACAACATAAATATAGCATTAGAACTGGACAAGATTCTAATGCTCTATTTATTCATGTGAAGATTTTAACCATCCAATTGATTTTCAAAATGCTGAGAAGGTTGTATCAAGCAAGTCCATGGTTGAGAGAAATATAATAGAATCATGTTTCATTAAAAGCAGTTTTGAAAATAATATGAATATTTCTTTTGGTTTATATAAATTGGATTCATTTATAATTAATAAAATTTGGGAAGAATTTAATGATAAATTGGACTAATCTTAATTCTTGGGAAGAGTTTCAGGTCCTTTCTTA
Organism: Cherax destructor; assembly: GCA_009830355.1. Lineage (NCBI taxonomy): Eukaryota > Metazoa > Arthropoda > Malacostraca > Decapoda > Parastacidae > Cherax > Cherax destructor. The sequence goes on from WNWK01001555.1 coordinate 260,677, forward strand.
TGTTCCTCTTCACAGAGTCGTGCGATGTTACGCTATTGTGAGGTGTAGTCTTTGTTAGTGTGATGTGACTGTGAGGTGTAGTCTCACCCCTTATATAAGCCCTTCTTGTCATGTTTCCTGTTATAGTTCCTTGATAATGTGAGTAGTCACGAAAGCGCTTGGAATTCCTCTATTTTTCATAGTGGTTGTGTTGAATATATATATATATATATATATATATATATATATATATATATATATATATATATATATATATATATATATATATATATATATACAGTGGACCCTCGGTTAACGAATACCCCGGAAATCGTGCAATTATGTAAGTATAATTTTGTAAGTTCTTGTGGAAGTGTATTTTTGGGGGTCTGAAATAGACTAACCTACGTGAAATTTTTCCTTAAGGGAGTAAATTCGTTCGGTAATGGCACTTGAGCAGACTTCAGGAGTGAAGTTTTTACGAAACTCGGGGTCCACTGTATATATATATATATATATATATATATATATATATATATATATATATATATGTTCTCTGAGGATGAGGGTCCCCAAGATAGTTCCAGAGGTGGTACCTCCATATATATATATATATATATATATATATATATATATATGGAGAGGTACCACCTCTGGACCTATCCTGGGGACCCTCATCCTCAGAGAAAAGAATAAACTTGCTTCAGGGAAAACTCAAGGTTTTTCCTGGAGCTGTTTGAAAATTTTCTCCTACCACCCCCTATTTTTGATGTATGGTTTATTTAAAGACAAAATACATTGACAAAATACATTGAAAACGTTGAAGGGATTTCCTGTCAGGGGGTACTGGATAATTTTTAATGGCCAAGATTTTTGCAAATTTAGGGGCCACTTTGCCACTACCTACTTCATGCCCCAAAAAAATAATAGTAGATTGGCCAAAGGATGACTTTGATAAATTAACAGTTAAGTGAAAACTCTGGAAGGTCTCAGAGAGAGCCTAAAGCCTAAACATACGTTGGTCCCAAGTGTCCGACACAACAACTATATCATCTAGGTAAGCGGCCGTGCCTTCCAGTCCTTTAATAGCCTGATGGATCAGTCTCTGGAATGATGCAGGAGAGTTTTTCATTCCGAAGGGGGTCACTGTATACTGATAATGACCTCCTGGAATTACGAAGGCAGAGATTTCTTTCGCCTTATCTGTCATAGGTACTTGATAGTAACCTTTAAGGAGGTCCAATTTGGATACAAAAGTAGCCTTACCCACAAAGTCGATTACATCATCCAGACGTGGCAGAGGATAGGCATCTGCATTTGTGACCTCATTCACCTTACGGTAGTCTGTACACATTCGAAACCCTCCATCAGCTTTGTTAACAAGGATGCACGGTGAAGCCCACGGACTAGATGACTCCTCCACTAACCCATGCTCTAACAGAAATTCTACCTCCTGCTGAAGTAGCCTCTGTTTTTCAGGATTAGCTCTGTAGGGGAAGAGTTTAATAGGTTTAAAGTTTCCAACATCTACGTCATGATATCCTAATGTACATTTTTTCGGCACATACGAAAAAAATATCAGGATAAGACTGTAGGAGCGCAGTTAAACTAGTTACTTGAGTCTGAGACAGCCCCAACATTAAAGAACTAGGATCCTTCAGGAGGACCGAATTGGGAAGCTTTACATTGATCTCAGAGTGCAAAGAGTCAGGGTCATCAGAGGCAGAGGACAGAGTCATTACTGGGACTTTATCTGGTATATTGAAAGCTTTAATTTGATTAATGAAAATTAAGACACATGTGCAACATCTGGGTATCTTTATAGTAGACGTTTCGCCAACCAGTGGCTTTATCAATACAAAATTCTAGGACATAATTTGAAGAGAGTAGAACTATATACAAAAAGATGAGGTAATCAGTGCCTCGGCCTAGGAGTAGGTGTGTTCAGCACCGCTGGTGTAGAGAATCTGAAGTCCAGGTTGTTGTTGTTGTATGTTCGCCGGTACATCCGGCCCGGGTCTTCTCCAAATGGTGACCCGGTAAGAATGCTTGACCTTAAATAGGCGTCAGCTGAGAAGGACGGGTAGTCACTGGTAGGCGGTCAAGCATTCTTACCTGGACTTCAGATTCTCTACACCAGCGGTGCTGAACACACCAACTCCTAGGCCGAGGCACTGATTACCTCATCTTTTTGTATATAGTTCTACTCTCTTCAAATTATGTCCTAGAATTTTGTATTGATAAAGCCACTGGAGGGCGAAACGTCTACAATAAAGATACCCAGATGTTGCACATGTGTCTTAATTTTCATCTTGTCGATATTGTATAGCATTTTTGTACAATTTGATTAATGTGGTAGGTTTTACTTTTTGAGGTCTTGTCAAGGGGAGATACCACATAATTTACATCAGATAATATACTTACAATTTGCATGGATCCTGTAAATCTAGCTTTCAAGGTGTGGCCAGGTATAGGCTCCTGTACCAACACCTTATTTCCTGGATGGAAGGAGCGAAACTTTGATTTTCTGTCATACCTCTGTTTCATTGTATTCTGAGCTGCCTTTAAGTTAGCCTTAGCCAACTGACGTGCCACCTGCAACCTTCAGGAAGGGTTGTAGAGGTTTGTGGAGGCGTCTTCTCCCATCCATCCTTCCTTGAGCACTCGTAGAGGACCTCGTACATTGTGCCCAAAAATCAGCTCAAATGGACTGTACCCTGTAGACTCTTGCACAGTTTCTCTCATTGCGAACAGCAACAGAGGAAGTGATTCATCCCAGTCTGTAGGAAAATGCATGCAAAAAGTTCTCATCATTGTTTTTAACGTCTGATGAAATCTTTCCAAGGCGCCTTAGGACTGAGGGTGATAGGCAGTGGATAGGTTATGAACTATTCCTAGCCTATTTAATGCTTCCCTAAATGCTTTGGCAGTGAAGTTAGTACCTTGATCATTTTGAATAGATTTAGGAATTCCAAAGCAAGAGATAAACTTAGTTAAGGCTTTTAGTATTTCTTTAGTGTTTATACTGCGCATAGGAACTGCCTCTGGATATCTGGTTACTCTATCCATGATTGTGAATAAATATTGATTTCCAGACTTAGCCTTAGGTAGTGGACCTACACAACCTATTATTAATTCTGAAAAAGGTTCTCCATTAGCGGGAATGGGATGGAGAGGTGCAGGTTTAATGGAGTGTCCAGGTTTTCCTACCTGCTGACATTCTGGACAACAGAGAATATGATTCTTTACATCTTGCCTTAACTTTGGCCAAAATAATTCTTTTAATATTCTATACAATGTTATGGCAATTCCCAAATGGCCTCCTAAGGAAGAGTTATGGGCTATATTTAATATCTGAGATCTAATTTTTTGGGGAACTACTAATTTATCTGTCTGCTGTCTTCCCTCCACCTCCTTACCAGTTTCAGTGCAGACTAAGTAACCTTTTTTAAGTTGATATTTTACTGGGTGAACTGAAGTGGATTTACCCATGGCTGCCTCAAAAGCGTAGTTTAATGAGGAGTCATTTCGTTGTTCCTCCCGAAAGGACAGTCCCTCGGGCATGGAAACAGAGACATCTGGCAATCCTGCAACCCTGGAATAGGAATTCTTGATCTGGGGCTGTTCACTAAATTTACGAGGCTCTGGCCAGTTTTCCTCGTAAAACAAATTGGCTAGTCCGAGATCAGAGTCGTCCAAGGACGAGTTAACATTCTCATCTGACATCACTTTGGATTTTGCCCGAGTTATGGCCAACATCGGGGAAGAATTAACCAGTATTGGTTCCATACATTTAGTAGACTCAATGTTATTACCCAGTAATAGCATCGCACCTTTCATGAGGAATCCATCAGATTCACCTACAGTCAAATACCCAGTGTAGTATTTACTCTGCACATATATTTTATGTAAAGGGACAGAAAATACTGCTCCTCCAAAAGCTTCTAACAGAATTGAGGACTGCAAAGAGGTTTGTTCAGAAATGGGAAGTACTTCCTCTCTTATTAGTGAGCAATATGCTCCAGTATCCCTAAAGGTTCTAACTTCCATTTTCTCTGAATGTTCCTGAAGGGATATATGACAAGTGCTATAGTAGGGGGCCATCCCCTTCTTTACTTCTTTCTGAGTCATATTATTATAAGGGACATTATAAATTTTCCTTAATGGTTGGGGGTTATTTGGGCAATTGGGCCTGATGTGGCCGGGTTTGTTGCAATTGTAACATATTATTTCAAATTTAACTTTGGCACCTCGTTGATTTTTTGGCTTATGCCACTCTGGATACTGCCGCCTCGAATCACCATGCTGAGAAGTTTGAGGTCGCTCACCAGGTTGACAATGAGTGAAGTAACACTGCTCACCAGGTGATTTTCTTGTCTGCCAACGAGATTCACCTTCATCTTGATATTTTGTTCTCCATTCAGGAACTTTTCTTTGATGATCTCTGCTCATACCAGGCTGTTGAGGAAAGAGATAAGACCGCTCGGACAAGGAGCAGTTAGTTTCAAAAGTATCAGCCAACCTGGCTGCTTCCAATGCAGTAGCCAATGAATGATCTTGAAGAAAGACTCGAACCTCTGGACTAACATGTTGTCCACCAAGAAAAGTTGCACCAGGTTATCAAAATCAACGACACCACTTGCCTTGTACCACTTTGTGAAAGCCCTGGCTTGCTGCCTTACAAAATCAATGTAAGACTGACCCAGCTGCCTTCTGCCTAGTTTGAATTCTTTCCTATACTTGGCAGGAATACATTGATAAGCCCCAAGAACAGTGGTTTTCACAATGCGATAGTTACCAAAGTCTTCATTACTGAGAATTGACGTAAACTCTTGGGCTTTACCAAACAATGCAGTATGCCCCAAAACTGCCCAACGAACCTCAGGCTTAAAGCTCGAGCCTGGTTTTCAAATGCTTTGAAAAACTGTTCAGGCTCTGCTTCAACAAAACGAGGAACAAACTGTACTGCCCTTTGCAAACTAAAGTCATCTACAGTCTGATGGAATTGCCTCTTCTCCTTCTCTCTATCAAACTCCTCCTTAGCAAATGCACATTGTTCTTTAGTTTGTTCACGATTGAGTCTGGCTAACTCAAGCGCCAATGAAGCAGACTCGCCTGTAGATAATCCCACACCTGTGACTTCATGAGACTGCTGGTTTTGCTCAGGAGTTCTGTCTCTCCCATTATTTTGTAGATACCTTAATGGTGACCTATGGTTAACAGCTCCTGTAGTGGGAGAAACATTAGTCTGATGTGCCATAGTTTCAGTTTTCAATTTAGTCCTTATAATATCACGCAACTGCGATGCTGTTTGGACTGTTGATAGTCAATACCAATAGCATGAGCAATTCACCAACAATGCTGTAGAGAGAATTTGTGCAGGTTTTGGAGAGTGTATTCAGACACTAATCGTTTGACTCGGGTAGGTGGATTTAATCCTAACGTAACACGCTGTAGCTGCTATGCACGGTACGACTGCAGAATACTCACACGATAGCAAGGCTGACACACAATAACAAAGTCAATATGCACACACAATAGTAAGGCTGACACGCAATAGCAAACCAATTTCCAGAATACTCACACAATAGCAAGGCTGACCGTAGAAAGCGAATGCAAAGATAACACACAAAACTTCAACCCTAGGCTCAACTCCTGCTCTAAGTCCAGCTCCAAATTCAGCTCCAGGACAGGCTACCCATATTACAACCTCAGGTTCTAAGGCCTGTTATCCTGAGTGTAAAAGGGAGCTTGGAGCAAAGAAACACAGTAGAAAATGCTTTAAGTTGTATTTCCTTCACCAAGTATATTTATAAGGCTTTATACAACTTATGTACACTATATACAAACAGAGTAGTATTAGTGCTCACCACGGTAGTCAAGGCCAAACAACAGTCAAGAGACAGAGACAACCGTACAACAACCAGTGCAGGGTGAGAATGACAATGGCAAACATGTGAGTGGAATCCACGTCACCTTTACCATTGGCAGACCCACATTATGATTGGTTGAACCATGTTGTTGATTTGGTGATGGGGCCCCAATCACCAAACCCTTAACAAGATGGTTCGCTGGTTGGTGAGGCAGCCTATGTGGGTGTGTTGAACATGCTCCGAATAAAGGGAACATACTCTTTGCATGCAACAGGGATCCATCTGGCTAGACTAGACTGTAGGAGTGGAGTATGACATGCTGGGTGGATATGGTGAGTGGAAGGTGGAAGGTAGTGAACTTGACTGTGGTGGCCTGGTGGGGATTGTGGGGCTGGTGAGGAGCTGAGAGGGGAAAACTGCTGCTGGTATTTGGGTTGGGGAGGCGCTGGTTATTAGGTGGGGGAGGCGCTGGTTTTTGGGTGGGGTAGACCGGGGAGAGGGGTGAGGGGAGTAGAATACACATGGACTTGCACACAATATATTGTTCACACTGTCTTACAATACACAACATTATTTGTTTCCCATGTACATCATGAACGATGTGGGTATGGGCACTGCTGAACCCAAGTGTGTTCCCTCACCACCTACACACTGCGCCTCATCCCCCTCTCCCGTGGCGTGGGGGAGGCGGCATTGGCTGGTCACTCCCTCGTTAACATTAACCCCACATTGTTTTTCCATAACATATGCCTCTAATTATTCCATGCATCGACACCTAATCATTTTTAAGTTAACTGGAAGCATGGCAAATGGTGCTGGAGGTAGATGTTTTTATGAGAGCTTTTCAAGGTTTGTATATACGATAATCTTGGCCGGCACTCACACACAGTGTAGGCTATATTCTCCCCCACCCCCACTAACATCGCTCACCAACCTTCACAAACTGCACAACACTTCCACTATATATATATATATATATATATATATATATATATATATATATATATATATATATATATATATATATATATATATATGTCGTGCCGATTAGGTAAAACTGGTCAATTAGCAAGAACTCATCTATAATTAAGTCCTTTCTAAAATTGTCTCTAATACGTTTAAAGATATATTTTTTTCATTTATGTTAATGTAAGAATTTATAATTTTGTACCAGGAGAAACTTTGAAAACCTACCTAACCTTATTACAACAAGCGTAATTTAATTTAGCCTAACCCAACTAAATATATTTTAGATATGTTAACATTAATTTAATAATAAACAAACACAATGAAATATATTTTTTTCGTTATGTTCAAAATTATTTTGGCGAAATTATTGCATACACAAATTTTCACTTGCCTTATATGGCAAGGTGAGCGTTGCTATTTAAGCCAAAATCGCCAGTTTTACCTAATCGGCACGACATATATATGATGGAGCCACTATGCTACCCTGGAAGGATGGTAAGCAGATTGCTTGGGACTACACCTGTGCTGCCACAATGGCAGACACCTACCTGCCATACTCCGTAGCCGAAGGGGGTGGAGCTGCCAGCCACAGGGAGACCCAGAAGACTCGCAAATATGAAGGCCTTTCCCCTTGCTATAACTTCATCCCAATAGGGTTGGAAACCCATGGAGCATGGGGCAAGTGTGCTCTAAAGTTTCTCAAGGAGCTGGGTGAAAAACTCATCATAGAAACCAAAGACTACAGGGCGACCAGCTTCCTCTTTCAGAGACTCAGTGTTGCGATCCAGAGGGAAAATGCCTGCAGCATTCTGGGCACGCGGCCCACTACCGGGGAGCTGGACGAAGTATTTGACATGTAGCTCCGAGTTGTTATCTATGTTGTTTTACTCCCTATTGTATTCTTGTCATTTGTCTTAAAATAAATTTTATACATATTCAAAAGATGGGGTGGTAGGGGAAGTGGAATATTCAAATGGCTTCAGAAAGAAATCTAAATATTCTTCCTTGAAGCCTTTTTATCCACTTTTCTGAGGCAATGGGACCCACAAGTTACACCAGAGGTGGACCCATGTATATATATATATATATATATATATATATATATATATATATATATATATATATAAAGAGAGATAGAATGATAGGAAGAGATAGATATATAGATAGATCGATAGATTAATTTAAAAACTCGAATACCTACCCTCTCTCTTTCTCGAAGGCATAGTAAAGGGTTTAATGAATACGAAAGGTCCAATTTGTCACTTTAACTTTTTATTTCTAAGTTTAGGGTTTATGTAAAATTGTAAAAACCTCTCACTGTTTACCATGATTTTTACAGAATAATTGGAGCGTCCTCGGAATTCCCATTATATGTAGCGCAGACTCGGCTCGCTGACTCACGTGTTATTCATTAACTGCTACAAGATTTTTATGTACCTGGCCTCCCCAGTCCGTCACCAGCCAACCAACGTGTGGGTGGTTTGCCATTCTTTTATTATTGTATATATATATATATACAGTAATAAAAGAATGGCAAGTCCCACATGTTGGTTGACTGGTGACGGACTGGTGAACCAGGTACATAAAATCTGGATGAAAGCAAGTGTCATTATCCCTTGTTCCTTTTGTCATGAATGGAATATTGTAGAATCGGCAATTATAAAACATGATAAGCGTTCATTATACAATAACAGTGGTGGCTTGTTCAAATTACATTCGTGTTTAGGTAAGGCAATTGTACATAGCCAAAAATCGTACTCTTATATGAATGTGTTGGATTGTCTTAAGTGTAAATCCACAACAAGGAATTCGGTCCTGTTTTTCCTGCTTGTTTTCTTGATGGTTAGACCAGCGTCTGCCTCAGAATCTAGTGGGATAGATAAACTTTGGCTGTGTCCCTATGAATAAGTTAAAGATGTCTCACTTTAAAATAGTCCCTGTAAAGGAACCCGTTTTCTAGAGGTTTACTTGGAGTTTACCTGGAGAGGGTTTCGGGGGTCAACGCCCCCGCGGCTCGGTCTGAGACCAGGCCTCATGTTGGATCGGGTCTGATCAACCAGGCTGTTACTGCCGGCCGCACGCAAAATGAC
>WNWK01001556.1:0-27500 GCA_009830355.1 Cherax destructor
TTTAAGTGCTGCGGCAAACGTGGTTCAGGCAGAAGTGTCAATAGCCTCAAGGAGGAGTGTGTGTGTGCGTGTGTGTGTGTATGTGTAAACACGAAAGAGTGTTTGTGTGTGAGTGTGTGGCTCTCAGAACGTACTTAAACTAGTTGTAGTTGGGGGATTTCACAACTGAAGACGTCTTTCGTCAGTCATTACCAACCAAATGAAAGATGCTTTCACACGAGAAACCCTAAAAGTAGCTATAATCCACCAACTGGCCAACGTGAAAGGCAACATAATAATTAGGTTTGAATTGCGAAAGTACATCCCAACCCCAAATATAATTGGAATAACCCACTCCACCACAATGACACGTCCCAAACTGGTTCACCACTACACCATCCCACTAACATGTCCCCAAGAAGCACACCACCACACCACGCCATAACAGTGACACTGCAAATATATATATATATATATATATATATATATATATATATATATATATATATATATATATATATATATATATATATATATATATATATATATATATATATATATATATATATATTTATATATATTCACACACACACTCGAATATAATGTGAATATACACCGATATAGTTTGATTCAGTCGAGTATACCATCGAATATTAAGATGAGAACAAATAAGCATTAATTAACCCCAAGGGCATGCGCCCTCCCCTTCGTGCCCCTGTCCCTGCCTCCCCTGGCCTGTTATTCTCGACAAGAGCGCGCCCCTGAATATGTATGAGCGCGCCCCTGAATATGTATGAGCGCACTAATCTACTTTCATTAATGGATGCATATATTAATCCTGCCTTGTTATCTCCGCCGCTGATTTGAATTTTGTTTCACTCACAGCCAATCCCCGCCAGTTCATGCACCCATATATTTCCACGGCTGGGTTGAATTATGGGACAACTCTATTATTCTTAACTCGTACGATCGTCTTCTTTTGATGAAATACTATATAAATAAATTCTTCACTACTGGTGACGGCTTGTATCATTTATATGCATACATATATATATATATATATATATATATATATATATATATATATATATATATATATATATATATATATATATATATATATATATATATATATATATATATATACATGTATATATATATATATTTGTGTGTGTGTGTGTGTGTGTGTACTCACCTAATTGTGGTTGCAGGGGTCGAGACTCAGCTCCTGGCCCCGCCTCTTCGCTGTCCGCTACTGGGTCTCTGCTCTCCCTGCTCCATGAGCTTTATCATACCTCGTCTTAAAACTATGTATGGTTCCTGCCTCCGCTATATCTTTCTCTAGACTATTCCACTTCCTGACTACTCTGTGGCTGAAGAAATGCTTCCTGACATCCCTTTGACTCATCTGAGTCTTCAGCTTCCAGTTGTGTCTCCTTGTTTCTGTGTTCCCTCTCTGGAACATCCTGTCACTGTCTACCTTGTCGATTCCCCGCAGTATTTTGTATGTCGTTATCATGTCTCCTCTGACCCTTCTTTCCTCCAGTGTTGTTAGTCCTATTTCCCTCAACCTTTCTTCATAGGACAGACCCCTGAGTTGTGGAACTAACCTTGTCGCAAACCTTTGCACTTTCTCTAGTTTCTTTATGTGCTTGACCAGGTGTGGGTTCCAGACTGGTGCTGCATATTCTAGTATGGGCCTGACGTACACGGTGTACAGCGTCTTGAACGATTCCTTGTAAAGGTAACGGAACGCTAATCTTAGGTTTGCCAGTCGCCCATATGCTGCCGCAGTTATCTGGTTGATGTGTGCCTCCGGAGACGTGCTTGGCGTTATACTCACCCCAAGGTCTTTCTCCTTTGCCGAGGTTTGTAGCCTTTGTTCGCCTAGCCTGTACTCTGTCAGCGGTCTTCTTTGCCCTACTCCGATCTTCATGACTTTGCATTTGGTGGGATTGAATTCGAGAAGCCAGTTGCTAGACCAGATGTCAAGCTTGTCCAGGTATGTTTGAAGTCCTGCTTGGTCCTCTTCCGATGTGATTCTCCTCATTAATTTCACATCATCTGCGAACAGAGACACTTCTGAGTCTATCCCATCCGTCATGTCGTTTACATATACCAAGAATAACACTGGTCCTAGGACTGACCCCTGCGGTACGCCGCTCGTCACAGGCGCCCACTGTGATACCTAATCTCGCACCATGACCCGTTGTTGCCTCCCTGTGAGGTATTCTCTGATCCATTCTAGTGCCCTTCCTGTTACACATGCTTGTTCTTCCAACTTCTTTACTAATCTTATGTGAGGAACTGTGTGTGTGTGTGTGTGTGTGTGTGTGAATTATTCCCCCACACACTGACAAAAGGATCTTTTAAAGCTGACTAGAATTGTTTCTAATATTGCCAACATATGGGTGTAAAATTAGCTTACTGTAATAACTGAATAATTTCCAAGTGAAATCGCGTTTGAATGCTTTTGTATCTATAAATGATTAGCTTGAAAAGAGGAAAAATTAATTTTATATTTACCCACCTGCAAAAAATTTAATGATTTCATTTTCTATGTTTTTTTTTATGAGAGTTGGCACAATACGGCACTTTTCTGAAAATTATTTTTTTGAAAGTTCAACTTATGAACAAATGTTATTTTTTTTGTAAATTAACATAGTTTGCATTTATAAAGTATTCAAAAACTAATATGGCAACCAACCCTAATATATATATATATATATATATATATATATATATATATATATATATATATATATATATATATATATATATATATATATATATATATTAAGACAATCATTAATTTAGAATTTGTAAAGATGATGCTCTCTTGTTATTACATTATACACAATGACGTATCGTGCACGCCTGGGCTGAAGACGCATAACGACCCTGCGATATACGCTAAATTATCGATAATTAAAACATTATCTTTTGATTGTGCCATAAATAAGTGATATATGTTGGTATGTAACCTGGAACATATGCTTCAGACCCTTTATAGAGACCACGTGCCTTAGGTCACATCATCTAATTCTTTTACAAAATTCACCGCCTTAGTTTTCACGGTGGCGAGTAAAGTGTCTCTCTACAGAAGAGGCCTCACTATGCATAGTTGAGTGTTGAAGGGCTCTGGATTCAAGGAATTGAAGCTAATCATCCCTTCGTTGGATCAAACCTCACTACGTTCCATTCACCAGGCTGAGCATAACTCCTATTGGTTTAATTTTCCATAATAATAATAATAATAATAATAATAATAATAATAATAATAATAATAATAATAATAATAATAATAATAATAATAATAATAATAAATGATCATAATCTTCCTAATAATAGTAATGATAATTCTATTAACTGAAATCACATATTTTTAAATATCTGAGAAGCTATGTGCTTGAATTTTTTAATTATGGAAATGTTTCAAATGCAAAAAACGCAACAAAATAATTGTGCAATTGCACATCTGTGTAAGTGAATGCACGAGCTTGTTGTGCTCACCTATTTGTGCTGCCAGAGGTCAATCCTTAGCTCCTGTCCCTGCTTTTTGAGAGCCAGACGCTGATTAATATTAGCCCATTAAACCTTCACGTATCCTGGTGTTCCATCTGTCAGAAGAATAATTAAAATATTACATTTAATTTATTCTCTCTCTCTCTCTCTCTCTCTCTCTCTCTCTCTCTCTCTCTACACGAACACGAACGTATGCAAAATATTTTATTGCAAACAGAAGCATGGGAGAATGGGGAATGTACTACCCGCTAATGTTGCAAGAGTGAAAATATTACTCTCGTTCAAAAATCAGTTGGAGAAGCACTCTGCATGTGCAAGATTCAACTAGATGCATCGTGCAGTTGCCTCTATCATTATGGAATAACTTAAACCCCTTAATGTGGTATCCAGTAGGCACGTACCGACTCTTGAGACTAAACCAAATCTCTGTTATTGCATCAACATCAACCAGTCTCCACACGTTTATCTTGTTTCTAGCTCTACGACTGTATAAAAAAAAAGAGTATTTCTTCTGTATCTTCTCCCTGTTCGTCTTTGCCTTGCGGGACCTACATGCTTAGTATAAATCTAACAGATAAGATAGCTGGTTCAGCCCAGATTGTGTTGTATGATCAAGAAACGTGAGTCGTGATAATGACTTACAGTGACCAGCAAGGTATAGGATATGGTGAGGGGAGGGATAAGAGGGAGATGTCGCCTAGTACACTCAATATCTCATTAACTACTCACTAAACCCACACTACACCCAGACTAAATCCCACACTAAACTCTAGCGGGAAATCATAGACAAACAATAGATGGAGCAATCTGAAATCAATAGATTTCTGATGTTTGTCCAGGAACTGAATCAGAACAATTAGTTGACAGTGAGGAAACCGAGTCTGTATTGGTAATAGTGACAGTTGAGTAGAACTGGTGGTAACCAGAGGTAGAACCACTGGCACACACAGCACTGTGAGTGACAGTGGACTAACACGAGTAGTTAAAATAGTAACAGTACTGATTTAGTAGAGGTAGCAGTAACCCACATGTTCTAGCGAGTTCCATCTCTCCTGTAAAGTTCAGACCATTTTTCCAATATGGTATGTTATGTTTTTTTTTTCTGTTTTCATGCCGGCATTGACCGGATGGAGTGGAAGGTAGGGAGCGAGCCTTCTGGTTTTCTTTCCTTGACTCATGCATCTACATAATACACGAGTGTCCTTAATTTAGATAAAAGTAATTAATTATTCTCAGCAGATAGCTTCGATGTGGACTTCGTAGTCCTCTTTTCTCTCTCTTTCCCATGGACTCAGATGTACTCTCACTCTCACTACCCCACTCTCACTCTCGCTCTCTAACTCTCTGCAGCAGGTTCCTGATATACTGGATAATAACTCGGCAGAGTAAATAACACGCTTGTGTTCTAAGGGTCGTTCAGGGTATCATTACATTCACTTGATATTGAAGTCAGATCGGGTCCCCATGTTAAGATTCAGCGCACGCCGCGGGGAGCCCGAAATTGACAATTACGAAGCCGGCAAGTTTAGCTCCGGACGAGAGAATAGTGTCGACTTGCGCGTAAGATTCCCAAAACACAACTGAATATTTTTTTTTACCTACACTGTTTTTGACCTACATTTTCTCAGTGCTCTATGTCATGCGTTCTTATGATTTACATTATGGTACCCTCTTTCTCTCTCTCTTTCTCTCTCTCTCTCTCTCTCTCTCTCTCTCTCTCTCTCACACACACACACACACACACAAACATACTCAACACACTTCCATAGTCTTGTTGCATCAGCCATAAACACCACAACACAAGACAGACAACTGCTCCCTTTCTTAAATATCGCTCGTTCCCACCTAGGCAGGTTGTCCTAAGAAATATAAGAACATAAGGCAGGAGGAGCACTGCAGTAGGCATTCTAAAATTCAACCCTTCTCACTCATATATCTATCTATCCCATTTCTATAGCTTCCCAAGGTGCTAGCTTTAGTGACTCAACTTGGCAGATTCAACTCTTTTATTGATAAATCAATACCATCCTTTACTTTTTTCTAAATTTGAATTTATTCAACATGAAGTCTTGTTCTTTCTCTGTTAGATATTCTTAGCACCCTAGTCATATCTTCTTTGTTGAAATATGTCTTCCACTTGTGTACATCAAGTCACGTGTCCCTTCATTCTTCATCTTTCAAGAGAATGGATTCAGAGAGCTCAATCCCTTTTCGTAAATATGATTCCACATTCATTTGATTAATACTGTCATTCTTCTCAGTATGTTCTCCAATGCATTCGTATCCATTTTGTAGCAAAGTGACCAGAATGGAGCCGCATAATCTAAGTAAGGACTTACTAATGACTCCTGTTGCGTATACATATTAATTTAATCCTTTATCACAAACTGGTCCTTTCTAAGCCATTTTTACTTCTATGACCTTTACCATATCTTTCATAGTTTACTGTGAACAACTCACTCCAAAGTCTAGAGCTACACAGCTTAGTATCTTATCTTCTAACTACCCTTGGGATGGAGTTAGAAGATATATGACTGGCTACTTTATAAAAATGATGAGTTCTATTATTGGTTAGAGGCCATTTCATCAATGTCATGTATCGAGATTGGGCTCTGGACTGACCCGACTGAAGGGAACTTATGAAGGGAACTTATGTTCCTTTGAATCGGTCCGATAAAGGGTATTAATATAAATAGAAGTTGTCTATTATCTTTATTATTCATGCTGAGGCACTGCTGTCTTGGCTGCAGTTATTGTCATACCTAAAGATTGGGACTTTGCAATTTTCTTCTTTAAACCGCGTCTTCCATTTTTTCAGACAACGACATTAGCTTGTCCAAGTCTTATTGAAGTTTAATGGTATCTTCCGAACTATTATTCGGCTTTGTTTTGAGTCGGCAGTGAATTTACTCCCGTTGTTTTTTATTCCATTGTCAAGGTAATTAATATAAATTGTAAACAACAAAAGGAGCAAAACTGATCGTTGTGGAACGCCACTTGTGACTGGTCCAAATTCAAATTTCACTCATTTCTTGTAAACTCTCTGCTTGTTATTCATCGACGGTGCCTCAGTGCACGAGAGAAATTATTCGTTTCGCTAAAATTCAAATACCTTAAAATTACTACACCATCGTGTCCTGAAACCATAAAAATTTCCTGTCAAACAAGTCTCCCTTGAAGAACAGACACAATACCGTAACTGGAACAATACACAAATAACCCGCGCACAGGAGAGAGAACCTTATATCTACGTTTCGATCCAACTTGGTTATTTTGACTTGAAAATGGTCCTAATCGAACCGAAACATCGTCATAAAGCTTCTCTCTCTTATTTGTTGTGTCCTAAAAATTCTACTCAGACGGATCGTGTTCTTGTACCTTTAAACATATTTTCACGCAGCAATTATTTTTTTTCGGATTTATAACGCCACCACACTCCTATTCCCTTTATTTCTGTCAACGTGGAATAACTTAAATCTTGAATGTAGCATTTGGCATGCAAGTCCCAACGCTTCAGATTAACCACGTCTCAGTTACTGCAACAACATTGGCATTTCCTCCGCAATGTAACCAATTTCGCTTCGTTTAACTAGTCTCTAGCAGTACTGCTATTTACATTGTAAATGGCAGTACTGCTATTTACATTGTAAATGAAAAAGTTAATCTGTATCTCCTTCCTATTCATCTTTGCCTTTATATTATTTTTGTCACACTCATTACCCAATATTTCTGAACTGGTTTCTTTACCGTCGCCTTGCTTGATATTACCTATTTCACTTTACTCACTTGATAGGTGGTATTTATAAAATCCATACTATCTCATAGCATTCCTTTGCCTGTCCAGGCATAAGCTCTGTACTGGGAAGGGAGTGTTAGTGCCACTTCTCTGGAGAAAGAGCCCTTCACCAGTATCAACGCTGTGAGGAGGGAGAGCCATGATGCAGGAGCTTCATCTGCAGTTATGGAAAGAAGTATCGACAGATGAATTACTCGCATCATCACAGCTGCGAGATGGATACTTGGATGAGCAGGCATCAACACACACGCCAGCAGCCAGCCGGCCGGCCGGCCGGCCAGCCAGCCAGTCAGCCAACCAGCCAGCCCCAGCAGGCTGAGAGTGTTCTGATTTATCTCCAAGCATATTTCCAAAGCCCATGTACATGTACGTAAATAATTTGCAATATATATTCTGCTGGCCATCTGTAGGAATTAATATCCAAAGAATGATTTATCTGGGGATGCTTGGATATTCCGGACATGCTCAGAAATTCCGAGCATGCTTAAATATTCCTTACATGTTCGGATATTCACATCCTGATATGCTCGGATATTTACATCCGGACGTGCTCGGATATTCACATCCGGACATGCTCGGATATTCACAGCTTGATATTTTTGGATATATACAGACATAGTCACCTATTCACATCCAGACATCGGTGAATGTTCGCAACATTTACACATAGTTGATACACGGTAAGTCGTCCTCAAATTTCAGGTTAGTCACTGAATTCACTGATTTCGTCTCTCGAACTCACTTGGAATTATATAGAAAAACGTTTGTTTTGGGCGCATGATAGAATAGTCTGCTGATGAAGGTAAGAGATCAGGGATCAGGGGATTATGGAATTAGCTATTATGGAATTAGATGTTGTGCAATCGGCTGTCATAAAATCAAAAGTTATGGAATCGGCTATAGTGGAATCAGGTGTTATGGAATCGGCTGTCATGAAATCAAAAGTTATGAAATCAGCAGTCTTGGAATTAGGTATTATGGAATGAGCTGTCTTGGAATTAGGTGTTATAGACTCAGGTGTTATAACGTCCGTTGTTTTCCTACATATCCCTGCTAGCAGCCACCCAACAACATCATTAAAATAATGCCATACAATACTGACACATGTGCAATAAGACACATGTGCAAATCCTTGGCATCTTTATTTCAGAAACATTTCGTCTACACAGTAGGCTTCTTCAGTCGAGAAGAGTGCTGACTAGAACTAGAGATAGCAGAAACAGTGGGAGGTAAAGATGATCAGGCCATCAGGCTCCAAGTAGTAGTTCTGAGGAGGTCAGTCCCTCAGCCTTGAGAAGCCTCCAGCTTCACAGTCTCGAGCACTGTCAGCACTTTAGACTCGCCCATCAGAGTGAGACTCGTAGCTACACAGTTTCTTCCAGCGAGACGAAACAGAGAAAGAAAAAACCCACCCAATTTCTACAGTCTTGGTCACAGCTGCATTTTCCCATTTCGTCAGTTGCGTCGGAAACACATGATAACTTTTTGTCCTTCAAATTTCCCTTTCTCAGTAATTTACTGCCATATTTAATTCAAGTTGGTTAATGGGATTTAAAGCCTGTCGATTGCACGAGGGTAGTTAAGATTGCATGGAGCCTGTTCACCGCCAGACAAGAATATACTTTATTCCCTAAAATAGGAAAATAAAGTAAGCTCTCAGCATATATACACTGAGAGACATGCACCTCTCGGTGTATATATCCTGATTCAGATACAGTATTTACTTTTGTCATTTATTCTGCTTTGCTAACTTCACAGGGATTATATATTAAAAAATTATGCAAATATTATATAACTGTAGGAGGCATCATAGCATATTTTTGAGTGCTAGACCAAGGGGAAAAAATGAACGGGAGAAACAGCAAAGGGAGGAAAGTGGAAAAAGGGGGTAAAGGGAATTATATGCAATAGGATAGGTTTAAGGAGGTAGATGCAAAGGAGGAACTATCATTATTAGTATATTTTTATATTATTATTGTTATTGTTGTTATAATAATAATAATAATAATAATAATTATTATTATTGTTATTATTATTATTATAACAATAATTATAATTATTATCATAACAATAATAATAATAATTAATTATTATTATTATTATTATTATTATTATTATTATTATTATTATTATTATTATTAGTATTATTATTATTATTATTATTATTATTATTATTATTATTATTTTTATATTATTACTGTTGTTGTTGTAACTGTTGTTGTAATATTATATATATATTGAACCATTAAACCCGTAAGGGTCATATAGAGCCTCAGTAATGTGAGGTAACTAGATCCGATCCTGGCGACAGGAAGACAGGCTTCAGCACCTTGGATCACGAGTCTTTCACCAGCAGCATCAAGGCACCCACTATATCCGAAGTCAGGATCAAATAACCTAGAAATTAATGGGAGTTAAAATCACATATAATCTCATCGTTTTTATGGACCGGGAAATTATTTACACATTTAAAAATCCGCATTCACCCAAACAAACAAGAATTCGTTTTGGTCGATTTTAACTTCAAATATATTGTGAAGTCAGTGTTTTCAGTCATGAACGAGATAAATGCAATTCATTAGTAGTGATGGGTATTTGTGTCCATATTATATTTGCCCACTCATTTGTTATTAAGTGTTATTAATTCTTAATTGAATGCTGAATGCAATGCGTTTTGCGTATATTTTTTGTGGTAAATGAGGTGTTTAGAAAATCCCACTGGCCTAGTTATTATTTACATGAACGAGTATTGTCCTCCATGCTGAAGATACTTATTTTTAAAATATGTGAAAGGAGTAATCAATTAGTTTATGTGTGTGTGTGTTGTGTACTCACCTAGTTGTGGTTGCAGGGGTCGATTCATAGCTCCTGGCTGTGTGTGTGTGTGTGTGTTAGTTACCATTTTGTCCTAGACACATGTCGCTTAGACACTAGGCCTGTTGTATGTGTGTGTCTGTGTGTGTGTGTGTGTGTGTGTGTGTGTGTGTATGTGTGTGTGTGTGTGTGTGTGTACTCACCTATTTGTACTCACCTATTTGTGATTGCAGGAGTCGAATCATAGCTCCTGGCCCCGCCTCTTCACTGATTGCTACTAGGTCCTCTCTCTCCCTGCTCCATGAGCTTTATCAAACCTCGTCTTAAAACTATGTATGGTTCTTGCCTCCACTACATCACTTTCTAGGCTATTCCACTTCCTGACAACTCTATGACTGAAGAAATACTTCCTAACATCCCTTTGACTCATAGGAGTCTTCAACTTCCAATTGTGACCCCTTGTTTCTGTGTCCCCTCTCTGGAACATCTTGTCTCTGTCCACCTTATCTATTCCTCGCAGTATTTTATGTCGTCATTATCATGTTTTCCCTAACCATCCTGTCCTCTATTGTCGTTAGGCCGATTTCCCTTAACCTTTCTTCGTAGGACAATTTCCCTTAGCTCTGGGACTAGTCTTGTTGCAAATCTTTGCACTTTCTCTAATTTCTTGGCGTGTTTGACCAGGTGTGGGTTCCAAACTGGTGCTGCATACTCCAGTATGGGCCTGACGTATATGTTGTACAGAGTCTTGAACGATTCCTTAGTGAGGTATTGGAATGCTATTCTTAAGTTTGCCAGCCGCCCGTATGCTACAGCAGTTATCTGATTGATGTGTGCCTCAGGAGATGTGATCGGTGTTAAACTCACCCAAAGATCTTTTTCCTTGAGTGAGGTTTGCAGTCTTTGGCCACCTAGATTATACTCTGTCTGCGGTCTTCTTTGCCCTTCCCCGATCTTCACGACTTTACATTTGGCAGGGTTAAATTCAAGGAGCCAGTTACTGGATCAGGCTTGTAGCCTGTCCAGGTCTCTTTGTGTTTGTGTGTGTATTTAGTTAAGTTTGCGAGGGTTGAGTTCCTGCTCTTTGGCCAGAAACTCAGAGCAGTCACCCCACGTGGTGAGTTCTGGGTAATTTGGTTGACTAATTAACCAATCGTGCATCTAACAAAATGTACCTATATAAGAGTAAATTAGATTATATGTTTCCACGGGCACTCCGTGATCCTAAGGATCATTGGGAAAATAAGAGAGTATAAGAGACAATAATGCTCTTGGGTCAGCCTCCTGCTGGGTGGCCTTATCTGGAGTTATCGTATCTTCTGCTGGGCTCCAGTACTACTTCTGCTGGACTCGAGTACCACTTCTGCTTAAATTTTGTTGTTCTCAAGCCTGTTTCTGCTTTAAATGTGTCATTCTTCACTATTTCTGCTTTAACTGTTCTCTTCTCCGAACCCTATCTCTACCCCACTACTCTGAAACTATCGAAAAACAGCTGAGCATCTTTACAAAAGCGTCTATATCCACATTTTCCATCTGTGACTCCATCACTCCGATTCCATTCACTCTGAACAGTAGGTACCTATGCATTTATACATTTATATATGTATGTGTGTTTACATTTGTATAAATTTTGTAAGTACGCATTTGTCTGTGTGTGTGGGGAATTAATCTTGATGTTAGTTATTCATCAAAATTCGATGGATAATAATGCATATGCAAATCAGCCACTGAATATTTAAAAAGTCAGACATGAAAATGTGATATTACCATATATATGAAATATTAATGACATTGAATTCACATCACGTGTGATGCCCATAGAAAATTTATTACTGGAAATTAGTTCCATAAATTAGAGGATTTATTGGAGAGAAAATTCCAAACCTGTACTGTTGTGGTACTCATTTTTTGTAATTATAAATTATAACAGCGTCTCGTAAATAGACTATATGGCCGTATTTGTCGAGATTATCATTACATTCACAGGATATATACCCCGAGAAGTGTGTGTTTACCAGTGTATATGCACTGTGAGTTTACTACAATCCCTATTTTAGGGATTAAAGTATTCTTGACTGGTGGTGTACATGCAACATGCACTCTTAATGACCTTCGTGTAGTCAATAGGCTTTATGCCCAATTAACCAACGAACCAGTACATTTAACAGGAAGCGCTAAACGTGTAAGGGACATTCAGCGCCAGGGGAATGTGACATAATCTGATGTGACCTGATGTGACCTAAAAGAAGAGCAGCTTCAATTTATTTGATTAAGATCCTTTTACGTGCATCAAAGTGCCTCCCTCCTCTCCCACCCATCGTCCCTATAAGACTCGTAAGATTTTTGTTGCACTGATACAGATAGTTAAGAGCACAAAGACACTATTATAAATCTATGAGAACTGCAACGTGACTTATCCCACACCTGAAAGAACTACGTATTAAGAAAATACACATATAACAAGCACAAAGGAGAAAGAAAATTATGACGACGTTTCGGTCCGACTTTGTTCCAGTCACGGTATTGTGCCTTTTTTTGTTATTTAGTTTGTGACTAGTTAGTTAGTAGTCGAAGTCGCGCCTGAAAGTCGTCAAAAGTTTTTTCTCTTATGGGCGCGTTATCTGCGTATTGTTCCAGTTACGGTATTGTGCCTTTTTGATCTATATTAAAAGAGCCTAAAAAGAACTAAAACTAGTGGCCTGAGAGGAAACCCAAGGAGACATAACATCCAAGATTCTCGGAGAATTTGGCAGGAAAGTTTGTACATGAATGGTATAATACCAACAAGATGAAGAATTAGACACATGAGCAACATCTGGATATCTTTATTTGTAGACTTTTCGCCATCAATATGATGAAATCAATCGTTGCATATATATATATATGCAAAAAGATCACAGTAATCAGGTGATATCAAAATATGCAAGACAACCACTATGAAAAATAGAGAATTAAGCTTGTGACTACTCACATTATCAAGGAACTATGATAATGTGAGTAGTCACGAAAGCGCTTGGAATTCCTATTTTTCATAGTGGTTGTCTTCATATATATATATATATATATATATATATATATATTAGCTACAGTGGGAGTAAAAGGTAGAAGGGATACAAGGAAAATAGAATCAGTAAGTAAGAGAGAGGTGTAGGTTTCTAAACTAAAAGAGGAGGCAGTTAGGGTAAGATATAAACAACTATTGGAGGATAGATGGGATAGTGAGAGTGTAGGCAATGGGGTCGAAGATGTATGGGGTAGGTTAAAGAATGTAGTGTTAGAGTGTTCAGCAGAAGTTTGTGGTTACAGGCGAGTGGGTGCGGGAGGGAAGCAGAGCGATTGGTGGAATGATGATGTAAAGAGAGTAGTAAGGGAGAAAAAGTTTGCATATGAGAGGTGTTTACAAAGTAGAAGAGATGCAAGGAGGGAAGAGTATATGGAGAGAAAAAGAGAGGTTAAGAGAGTGTTGAAGCAATGTAAAAAGAGAGCAAATGAGAGAGTGGGTGAGATGTTATCAACAAATTTTGTTGAAAATAAGAAAAAGTTTTTGGAGTGAGATTAATAAGTTGAGGAAGCCTAGGGAATTAATGGATTTGACACTTTCAAATAGGAGAGGAGAGTTATTAAATGGAGAGTTAGAGGTATCGGGAAGATGGAGGGAATATTTTGAGGAGTTGCTAATTGTTGATGAAGACAGGGAAGCTGTGATTTCGTGTATAGGGCAAGGAGGAATAACATCTTGTAAGAGTGTGGAAGAGCCAGTTGTGAGTGTGGAGGAAGTTCGTGAGGCAGTGGGTAGAATGAAAGGGGGTTAGGCTGCTGGGATTGATGGGATAAAGATAGAAATGTTAAAAGCAGGCGGGGATATAGTTTTGGAGTGGTTGGTGCTATTATTTAATAAATGTATGGAAGAGGGTAAGGTACATAGGGATTGGCAGAGAGCGTGTATAGTTCCTTTGTATAAAGGCAAAGGGGACAAAAGAGAGTGCAAAAATTATAGGGGAATAAGTCTGTTGAGTATACCTGGTAAAGTGTATGGTAGAGTTATTATTGAAAGAATTAAGAGTAAGACGGAGAGCAGGATAGCAGATGAACAAGGGGGCTTTAGGAAAGGTAGGGGGTGTATTGACCAAGTGTTTACAGTGAAACATATAGGTGAACAGTATTTAGATAAGGGTAAAGAGGTTTTTGTGGCATTTATGGATTTGGAAAAGGCGTATGATAGGGTGGATAGGGGGGGGGCAATGTGGCAGATGTTGCAGGTGTATGGAATAGGAGGTAGGTTACTGAAAGCAGTGAAGAGTTTTTATGAGGATAGCGAGGCTCAGGTTAGAGTGTGTAGGAGAGAGGGAGATTATTTCCCAGTAAAAGTAGGCCTTAGACAAGGATTTGTGATGTCACCGTGGTTGTTCAATATATTTATAGATGGGGTTGTAAGAGAAGGGAATGTGAGGGTCTTGGCTAGAGGTGTGGAGTTAAAAGATAAAGAATCAGAAACAAAGTGGGAGTTGTCACAGTTGCTCTTTGCTGATGACACTGTGCTTTTGGGAGATTCTGAAGAGAAGTTGCAGAGGTTGGTGGATGAATTTGGTAGGGTATGTAAAAGAAGAAAATTGAAAGTGAATATAGGAAAGAGTAAGGTAATGAGGATAACAAAAAGATTAGGTGACGAAAGATTGGATATCAGATTGGAGGGAGAGATTATGGAGGAGGTGAATGTATTCAGATATTTAGGAGTGGACATGTAAGCAGATAGGTCTATGAAGGATGAGGTGAATCATATAATTGATGAGGGGAAAAGGGTGAGGGGTGCACTTCGGAGTCTGTGGAGACAAAGAACTTTGTCCATGGAAGTAAAGAGGGAAATGTATGAGAGTATAGTTATACCAACACTCTTATATGGGTGTGAAGGAAGGGTGATGAATGTTGCAACGAGGAGAAGGTTGGAGGCAGTGGAGATGTCATGTCTGAGGTCAATGTGTGGTGTGAATATAATGCAGATAATTCGTAGTTTGGAAATTAGGATGAAGTGTGGGATTACCAAAACTATTATCCAGAGAGCTGAGGAGGGGTTGTTGAGGTGGTTCGGACATGTAGAGAGAATGGAACGAAACAGAATGACTTCGAGAGTGTATAAATTTGTAGTGGAGGGAAGGCGGGGTAGGGGTCGGCCTAGGAAAGGTTGGAGGGAGGAGGTAAAGGAGGTTTTGTGTGCGAGGGGCTTGGATTTCTAGCAAGCATGCATGAGCGTATTTGATAGGAGTGAATGGAGATAAATGGTTTTTAATACTTGACGTGCTGTTGGAGTGTGAGCGAAGTAACATTTATGAAGGGATTCAGGGAAACCAGCAGGCCGGACTTGAGTCCTGGAGATGGGAAGTACAGTGTCTGCACTCTGAAGGAGGGGTGTTAGTGTTTCAGTTTTATAACTGTAGTGTAAAGCACCCCTCTGGCAAGACAGTGATGGAGTGAATGATGATGAAAGTTTTTCTTTTTCGGGCCATCCTGCCTTGGTGGGAATCGGCCGATGTGTTAATAAAATAATATATATATATATATATATATATATATATATATATATATATATATATATATATATATATATATATATATATATATTTAGTTGGGTTTGGCTAAATTAAATTGCGCTTGTTGTAATAAGGTTAGGTAGGTTTCCAAAGTTTCTCTTGGTACAAAATTATAAATTCTTACATAAACATAAATGAAAAAATATATCTTTAAACGTGTAAGAGAAAATTTTAGAAAGGACTTAATTTTAGATGAGTTCTTGCTAATTGACCAGTTTTACCTAATCGGCACATATTATATATATATATATATATATATATATATATATATATATATATATATATATATATATATATATATATATATATATATATATATATATATATATATATATATATATATATATATATATATATATATATTTTTCTTTCAACAAATCGGCCGTTTCCCACCAAGGCGGGGTGGCCCAAAGAGAATAACAAAAGTTTTTCTTTTTAACTTTAGTAATGTATACAGGAGAAGAAGTTACTAGCCCCTTGCTCCCGGCATTTTAGTCGACTCTTAAGACACGCATGGCTTAAGGAGGAAGAATTCTGTTCCACTTCCCCATGGAGATAAGAGGAAATAAGAACAAGAACTAGTAAGAAAATAGAAGAAAACCCAGAGGGGTGTGTATATAGTATATGCTTGTACATGAATGCGTAGTGTGACCTAAGTGTAAATAGAAGTAACAAGACATACCTGAAATCTTGCACGTTTATGAGACAGAAAAAAGACACCAGCAATCCTACCATCATGTAAAACAAATACAGGATTTCGTTTTACACTCACTTGGCAGGACGGTAGTACCTCCTGGGCGTTGCTGTCTACTAACATACTACCTAGGATATATATATATATATATATATATATATATATATATATATATATATATATATATATATATATATATTTATCTTAACAATGCCACATAGGGTGGAAATCTTTTGCTCTAGACCTTTCGCACTCTCGTGCGTCGTCAGGAGCTTTGCAATATTGCCAGACAGCAACAGATATGAAAAAAATATGTAAGACAAGGCAGAAGGTATCCAGGCAGCCCATGATACATGGTCAAGCGTCTATGGACAAGCTCCTCTGACATCCCCTAACTAATCCACAAAGAAAAGAAAGAAGAGAGAGAAGAGGAGAGAGAGAGAGAGAGAGAGAGAGAGAGAGAGAAGAGAGAAGAAGAAAGAGAGAGAGAGAGAGAGAGAGAGAGAGAGAGAGAGAAGAAAGAGAGAGAAAAAGAGAAAGAAATGGGTAACGAAGAAACATTCATAACGGTTAAAGTATGATACCTACGTAGACACCACAAAACAATTTAACATTTCCTAGCATCATAAGCATAACAGGATACTTAGTCGGCCAGAATATTCATTCAATCTAAATTTTTATTCACTCAGAATATTCATTCACCCTGAATATTCATTAACACAGAATATTCATTACAAGGAGAGAGACAGAGAGAGACTGGAGGCAGTCTTACTTCCTTTGTGATATGAGGAGTAATAATCCCTTTGTCTGTAAACATATCCCGGGTCGGAGGATCGATTCCAGGACCGTGTCGTTAAAGGGATAATCATCGTGCCAAAGGTCGGGGGATCCATCCCAGGTCCATACCAAAGGTCGAAGATATTGCGTGTTCAGAGTTCTAACGGTTACTGTCGGCTTATGAAGCAGAACTAAATCGTAAACTCAGTCATGTGTGTAATCTTTTGTTTACATTTGTGTTATTTGCACCGTTTATTGTATCTGTGCTTAAGTATTGCAATAATTGTATACAATACCTATAAGGCGAGGCATTAAACACATGTGCAACACCTGGGTATCTTTATTTGAAGAAGTTTCTCCAACAACCGTGTCGTTAAAGGGATAATCATCGTGCCAAAGGTCGGGGGATCCATCCCAGGTCCATACCAAAGGTCGAAGATATTGCGTGTTCAGAGTTCTAACGGTTACTGTCGGCTTATGAAGCAGAACTAAATCGTAATGGGGTCAAATCTGAATGGGGATTTGTCACTAGTGGCGTTCCACAAGGATCAGTTTTGGGCCCATTGTTGTTCATAATTTACATTAATGACCTTGATGAAGGAATTGCAAGTGACATGAGTAAATTTGCTGATGATACAAAAATAGGCCGTATAATTCATTCTGAGGAGGATAACAGTGACCTCCAGGAGGATTTGGATAAATTAATGTCTTGGTCTGAAAAGTGGCAGATGAAGTTCAATGTGGACAAGTGTAAGGTGCTTGTCGTTGGTAATGAAAATATCCCTCGAATTTATAAACTAGGTGAAGTTGAGCTTGATCATACAGAATGTGAAAAAGACTTGGGAGTCATGGTAAGCAGAAATCTAAAGCCAAGACAACAGTGCCTAAGTGTGCGCAATAAGGCTAACAGATTACTAGGATTTATTTCAAGAAGTATAAGCAACAGAAGTCCAAAAGTTATTTTACAGCTCTATACATCACTAGTGAGACCTCATTTGGATTATGCAGCTCAGTTTTGGTCTCCTTACTACAGGATGGATATAGATTCATTGGAGAACATACAAAGAAGAATGACTAAAATGATTTACAGTATAAGAAATCTCCCGTATGAAGATAGACTTAGAGCGTTGAATCTCCACTCTCTGGAGAGACGTAGAATGAGGGGAGATATCATCGAAGTGTACAAGTGGATGATGGGCATAAACAAAGGAGATATTAATAAAATACTGAGGATATCGAACCAAGTAAGAACCAGAAATAACGGATTTAAATTGGATAAATTTAGATTTAGAAAGGACATAGGCAAGTACTGGTTTTCGAACAGAGTTGTAGATGCGTGGAACAATCTTCCGAGTACTGTGATAGAGGCTAGGACCTTGGGTGGCTTTAAAAAGAGATTGGACAAATATATGAGTGGGAGGGGCTGGGTTTGATTTGTGTCGTGAGTACGGGAATAAATTCTTAGGTAGTGGTGGTTTTGATAAGGACCTGCCTTGTATGGGCCAGTAGGCCTTCTGCAGTGTTCCTCCATTCTTATGTTCTTATGTTCTTATGTTCATGTGTGTAATCTTTTGTTTACATTTGTGTTATTTGCACCGTTTATTGTATCTGTGCTTAAGTATTGCAATAATTGTATACAATACCTATAAGGCGAGGCATTAAACACATGTGCAACACCTGGGTATCTTTATTTGAAGAAGTTTCTCCAACAACCGTGTCGTTAAAGGGATAATCATCGTGCCAAAGGTCGGGGGATCCATCCCAGGTCCATACCAAAGGTCGAAGATATTGCGTGTTCAGAGTTCTAACGGTTACTGTCGGCTTATGAAGCAGAACTAAATCGTAAACTCAGTCATGTGTGTAATCTTTTGTTTACATTTGTGTTATTTGCACCGTTTATTGTATCTGTGCTTAAGTATTGCAATAATTGTATACAATACCTATAAGGCGAGGCATTAAACACATGTGCAACACCTGGGTATCTTTATTTGAAGAAGTTTCTCCAACAAGTGACCTTTTTCAACTCAAGACGGAGAAATCATCTCTGTATCGAATGACAAAAAAAAGACATTTGTTGGAATAATTTCTTCAAATGGAGATGCAGCTGCGGCGTCACCGGCAAGAAGCAGCGTCGGTAACGTCGGTCTTTGTTCTCTCCCTCAAGATATAACAGGGGATCAGTTGCACGAGACAATCATATGAGTGAGAGGGGTTGGATTTGAGTGGGACTCGCGCATGAGTGGGTAGAATTGTCAAAGCTTATTTCTTGGGTAGCATTGAAAATTGGGTTGAGCAAATATTCTGTTAGTGGGACGGATTGTGAAGGACCTGCCTAGTATGGGCCAACAGGCCTGCTGCAGTGTTCCTCCTTTCTTATGTTCTTATGTTCTTAGTGCCGTACTCTTATACCAGACTTTTTAAAGGGTGTGGACCGGTAAGCCTGCGGAAGGCCTCGGTCAGGTGACCAAAAGCTCCAGCTGCGGGTCATCACACGACAAAGACCTGCGTCAGGAAACACTTGGTCCTGCTTGGTCCTCACCCCCGACTGGAATTCCAGTTGCTTATTCATTTTCCCTGTCAGACGAATTGAGGTACAAAAAAAAAAAAAAAGAGAGAACTACTTGAAATTTACATAAATATTGATATTTGCATATATTAATTTATTCTAAACCGTCCGAAGAATTAATACCATTTCCAATTTTATTTTTTGATCCCTTTATTAAAATTATCTCTAATGCATTCATATATTATTTTTATTTCTCTATTCTTTAAATGCAAGTTAAGGAGTATTTTTTAAATATTTTTTTCATGTACACTTGAGAGTAAGTGGAAGGAGCGCGCTGATTGGTGCATAAAAACATGAAAAACTGCTTAAAGAGAAGCTTTATTAAGCTAAATAAAGCGAAACTTTCTTGGAAAGACAAATGCAGTGTAATGTATTTAAAGTACGGAAGATTTTTTTCGCCCACACATTGGACGAAACGTGACTAGAGAAATTCACCTATCTGTGAACCTGATGATGTAGATGAATGGTTCAGAGAACCGACAAGTTGTTAAATTAGACACATATGCAACACTTGGGTATCTTTATTGAGGAAACGTTTCGCCACACAGTGGCTTCATCAGTCCAATACAAAGAAGAAAGTAGTAATAAAAGGAGGA
The DNA here is from genome assembly GCA_009830355.1 of Cherax destructor. Taxonomy (NCBI): domain Eukaryota; kingdom Metazoa; phylum Arthropoda; class Malacostraca; order Decapoda; family Parastacidae; genus Cherax; species Cherax destructor. The sequence goes on from WNWK01001556.1 coordinate 20,333, forward strand.
GTTTGAGGTAATCAGTCCCTCGGCCTGGAGTCGATGTGTTCAGTCCATCAATCTTGAAGTAAATACAACATAAGGCAAATAGAAGTTGCTTATATACTGTAGACAGGTGAGATGAAGCAGGAGGAGGCGGGTCATAGTGGTATCAACCACTAGTCGAAGTAAGTCCTTGTCCAAAGGTTTGGACAAATGTTGAAGAATCCCTTTGTATCAAGATCCCAAGAAGTTGCTGTGTCAGACAGGATGTAGATGAATGGTTCAGAGAACCGACAAGTTGTTAAATTAGACACATTATCTACATCCTGTCTGACACAGCAACTTCTGGGATCTGATACAAGGATTCTTCAACATTTGTCCAAACCTTGGACAGGACTTACTTCGACAGTGGTTGATACCACATGACCCGCCTCCTCATCTCACCTGTCTACAGTATAAGCAACTTCATTTGCCTATGTTTTACTTCAAGATTGATGGACTGAACACATCGACTCAGGCCGAGGACTGTACTCAAACTCCTCCTTTACTACTTTCTTTGTATTGACTGATGAACCACGTGTGGCGAAACGTTTCTCAATAAAGATACCCAAGTGCTGCATATGAACCTGATGATGCTCACGGTGTAGGCGAAACGTTGTCAATATAAGATTGCATTATAATGTTAAATTAGACACATATGCAACACTTGGGTATCTTTATTGAGGAAACGTTTCGCCACACAGTGGCTTCATCAGTCCAATACAAAGACGAAAGTAGTAATACAAGTAGGAGTTTGAGGTAATCAGTCCCTCGGCCTGGAGTCGATGTGTTCAGTCCATCAATCTTGAAGTAAATACAATATAAGGCAAATAGAAGTTGCTTATATACTGTAGACAGGTGAGATGAAGCAGGAGGAGGCGGGTCATAGTGGTATCATCCACTAGTCGAAGTAAGTCCTTGTCCAAAGGTTTGGACAAATGTTGAAGAATCCCTTTGTATCAAGATCCCAAGAAGTTGCTGTGTCAGACAGGATGTAGATGAATGGTTCAGAGAACCGACAAGTTGTTAAATTAGACACATATGCAACACTTGGGTATATAAGCAACTTCTATTTGCCTTATATTGTATTTACTTCAAGATTGATGGACTGAACACATCGACTCCAGGCCGAGGGACTGATTACCTCAAACTCCTCCTTTTATTACTACTTTCTTCTTTGTATTGGACTGATGAAGCCACTGTGTGGCGAAACGTTTCCTCAATAAAGATACCCAAGTGTTGCATATGTGTTCTATTAACAACTTGTCAGTTCTCTGAACATTCATTACATTGACATATATTACATCTGTTCTTTTTTTTCCCATAGTGTCGGTACTTTATCAATTTCACTCTGAAAGTTGAATAAAAATGGATTCCCTCCTCTGTATGTTCTCAGTCCATAAATTTTTTTTTTTTTTTTTTTTTTTTTTTTTTTTTTTTTTTTTTTAAAAAAAAAAAAAAAAAAAAAAAAAAAAAAAAAAAAAAAAAAAAAAAAAAAAAAACAGGATGTAGATGAATGGTTCAGAGAACCGACAAGTTGTTAAATTAGACACATATGCAACACTTGGGTATATAAGCAACTTCTATTTGCCTTATATTGTATTTACTTCAAGATTGATGGACTGAACACATCGACTCCAGGCCGAGGGACTGATTACCTCAAACTCCTCCTTTTATTACTACTTTCTTCTTTGTATTGGACTGATGAAGCCACTGTGTGGCGAAACGTTTCCTCAATAAAGATACCCAAGTGTTGCATATGTGTCTAATTTAACAACTTGTCGGTTCTCTGAACCATTCATCTACATTGCATTATATTACATCTGTCTATTTTTTTCCCATAGTGTCGGTACTTTATACAATTTCACTCTGAAACGTTGCAATAAAAATGGATTCCTCCTCTTTATGTATCTTCGGGTGCATGTCCGTACGTACTTAAATTACATATGCAACTTTAGTACGTAGAGACAAGACAGCACCAGAATATATATTCTGAAGAATAATTCTTGTACACTCATACCGTATCCGCCTTCATACATATAAAACTTTTTCAATCTAAGGACCGGAAGCAATAGCTAAACTTTTTTGAAGAGAGGGAAAAAAACGAAAATTTGGAAGCACAGTTTTCAAGAGGGAAGGTCTTACTTCCCCTCAAGCAATGATTTTCTGCTCTGAATGAGGCAGCAGAGAGGATGAAACTTTTTCTGCAGCTCTTAACTCTCCTGAGGAACGCACTGCCGGTGAGGTCTACCATACTTCGTGATGAACGTGGAGGTACCTAGTTGCTTGTGTGTGTGTACTCACCTAACTGTACTCCCCTAATTGGGGTTGTGTGTGTTTGTGTGTGTGTGGCTCTCAGTGCGTACTTATCTAGTTGTAGTTGGGGGGGTTGATGGTTTGAAGCCGATCAGAAGAGACATTCTCCAGTTATTGCATGGAAATCCCACGTGGATGAAGCTCAGAGACGCTCGGTGGATAGCGAAACACTGATATGAAGTCATTGTTTGTAATGAGTGAGTCGTGTAGTAGAGGGAGTGGAGAAGGCTCAACTCTCCGTCAGTTAGTCACGGATTCATCTCCCACCAGTTAAGCTGTTGGTGCTCGCTACCACATGACAGCAAAAGATAACCTGTATGTCCAGATGATCCACAAAGATGTTAGGAAATACTTCTTCAGCCTAAGGACAGTAAGAAAAGAGTGGAAAGAATCAGAAGTGATGGACGTAATGGTTGTACACATTTTGAAGAGGTAATAACTGTCACTGGATCTAACTAGACGACGGTGTTGGGAGCTGAGGATCGAACCCCACATGTGCAACTCGGTGATCACATACCCGCACAACTAGACACATTGATTCAAGGACGGATTTGATACGGAAAGAGAAGCTAGGAACATTCTGTACCATATAACAATAAAACAAGAGACGAGGCCTGAAACTAGAGCTGAAGTCATGCAAACACTGATCAGGAAGAACACATTCACGCAAGAACACATTCGTGAAAGAATAAAAACACCCAAGCACAACTAGGTAAGAACACACACACACACACATACACACACACACACATACACACACACACACATACACACACACACACACACGGTGAGTATAACACCAGGCACATCTCCTGAGGCGCACATCAACCAAATAACTGCTGCAGCAAACGGGCGCCTAGCAAACCTAAGACCAGCATTCCGACATCTTAATAAGGAATCGTTCTGGACCCTGTACACTGTGTACGTTAGGCCCATATTGGAGTATGCAGCACCAGTTTGGAACCCACATCTAGCCAAGCAGGTAAAGAAACTAGAGAAGGTGCAAAGGTTTGCAACAAGACTAGTCCCGGAGCTAAGAAGTATGTCCTACTAGGAGAGGTTAAGGGAAATCGACCTGACGACACTGGAGGACAGGAGAGATAGGGAGGACATGATAACGACATATAAAATACTGAGAGGAAGTGACAAGGTGGACAGGGACAGAATGTTCCAGAGATGGGACACAGCGACAAGGGGACACAGTTGGAAGTTGAAGACTCAGATGAATCACGGATGTTAGGAAGTATTTCTTCAGTCACAGAGTGGTCGGGAAGTGGAATATTCTGGGAAGCGATGTAGTGGAGGCAGGTTCCATACATGACTTTAAGAAGAGGTATGATAAAGCTCATTGCGCAGGGAGAGTGACCCAGTAGCGGCCAGTGAAGAGGCGGGGCCAGGAGCTATGAATCGACCCCTGCAACCACAACTAGGTGAGTACAACTATGTGAGTACAGAGAGAGACACATACACACACACACACACACACACACACACACACACACACACACACACACACACGTAACTAACACACACGCACGGAGGGACCGGGTTCGATTCCCGGCGGGGGAAGGAAACATTTCGAATTGTTTCCTTACACACGCACATACAACAGGCCTAGTGTCTAATCGACATGTGCCTAGGACAAAATGGTAACTAACTCACGCACACAAACAAACACAATCTGGTAAAAAAAACACATGTAATGACACACATACAACCACAGCTCGGTAAGAACACACTCATTTAAAACACACACAAACACAATCTGGTAAAAACACATGCAAAGATACACACACAAGCACATCTCGGTAAAAACACACTCATTCACCAAGACACTCACACAAACACAGTTGGGTAAGAACCCACATTCGGTCCCTCCAGACCGTATTGTAAGAACCCACATTCGGTCCCTCCAGACCGTATTGTAAGAACCCACATTCGGTCCCTCCAGACCGTATTACAAGTCTCTGGCGTTCGCCAAAAGAAAATATAAAAATGGCACGAGATAATCCGGGCATAAATAAAACACGGGAATTGCGAGAGAAACTCGAAATAACCCTTATTTAAGTTGGCTGACATGATAATAAAGAGCGAGAGAAGTGTACGAGGTGGAAGGTCTCACGACGCAGACTTAATCAAACGGAGGCACGTAATTGCTGGTCGGGTATATTGCATGTGTCACCTTTCTCCATACCGCCCGCTTGTTTAGTGCAACATCCAATGCAACTGCTGTTGCCGTCGCATGTGCGTGTCATGTGCATTAACGATTGGATACGGGTCAGTGAGGGATAAGGGTGCGCCCCAGGTCGTTGTTGCTTCTGTGGGTGTATATGTGTGTGTGTGTGTGTACTCACTTAGTTGTGGTTGCAGGGGTTGAGTCACAGCTCCTGGCCCCGCCTCTTCACTGGCCGCTACTAGGTCACTCTTCCTGCTCCATGAGCTTTAGCATACCTCTTCTTAAACCAATGCATGGATCCTGCCTCCACTACATCACATACCAGACTATTCCACTTCCTGACAACTCTGTGACTGAAAAAATACTTCTTAACATCCCTGTGGTTCATCTAAGTCTTCAACGTCCAACTGTGACCCCTTGTTGCTATGTCCCATCTTTGGTACACCCTGTCTCTGTCCACCTTGTCTATTCCTCTCAATATTTTGTATGTCATTATTATATCCCCCTATCTCTCCTGTCCTCCAGTGTCGTCAGGTAAATTTCTCTTAACCTCTCCTCGTAGGACATATCCCTTAGCTCCGGGACTAGTCTTGTTGCAAACCTTTGCACTTTCTCTAGTTTCCTTACATGCTTGGCTACGTGTGGGTTCCAAACTGGTGCTGCATACTCCAATATGGGCCTAACGTACACAGTATACAGGGTCCTGAACGAATCCTTATTAAGATGTCTTAATGCTGTTCTTAGGTTTGCTAAGCACCCGTATGCTGCAGCAGTTATTTGGTTGATGTGCGCTTCAGGAAATGAGCCCGGTGTTATACTGTAGTCTCTGGCCCCCTAGACTGTATTCCGCCTGCGGTCTTCTTTGCCCTTTCCCAATCTTCATGACTTTGGACTTGGTGGGGTTAAACTCCAGGAGACATTTGCTGGACCAGGCCTGCAGTCTATCCAGGTCCCTTTGTAGTTCTGCCTGGTCCTCATCCCATTGGATTCTTCTCATCAACTTCACGTCATCTGCAAACAGGGACACTTCAGAATCTATTCCTTCTGTCATGTCGTTCACCAATACCAAAAACAGCACCGGTCCTAGAACTGACCCCTGTGGTACCCTGCTCGTCACAGGCGACCACTCTGACACCTCGCCACATACCATTACTCGCTGTCTTTCCGACAGGTATTTCCTGATATATTTCATCCAGCTTTTGCACTAATCTCTTATGTGGAACTGTGTTAAATGCCTTCTACCCACCCGTCTCTCTCTTGTCTTACTGCTGTCACCCTGCCATAGAAGTTCAGTGTGTGTGTGTATGCGTGTGTGTTTGTGTGTGTGTGTGTACTCACCTAGTTGTATTCACCTAGTTGTTGTTGCAGTTGTCAAGTCACAGCTTCTGGTCCCGCCTCTTCACTGGTCGCTACTAGGTCATTCTTCCTGCTCCATAAGCTTAATCATACCTCTTCTTAAAGATATGTATGGATCCTGCCTCCACTGCATCACATCCCAGACTATTCCACTTCCTGACAACTCTGTTACTGAAGAAATACTTTATGTGTGCGTGAGTGTGTGCGCGTACGCATACACTCACGCACACGTGCGTGCATGTAAGTGATTGTCTATGTTTACATTTGTGAATGTGAATATGTATATACACACACATTAAAAAACACAGTCAAGCGTCCACAAAATATTGTTGTCCACACCAGCGGGTCTTTTGACATTGGTTTCACTATGTTTTCAATGTGTTTTTTATCCTGTTTTCATTGTGGTTTTCACTGTGTTTATACTCTGTTTTCACTGTGGTTTTACATTCTGTTTTCACTGTGGTTTTCATTGTGTTTTCACTGTGTTTTCACTATGGTTTTACTGTATTTTCACGGTCTTTTACTGAGTTTTCACTGTGGTTTTCACTATATTTTCACTGTGATTTTCACTGTTTTCACTTTGTTTCACTGTGTTTTTCACTGTGTTTTCACTGTGTTTTTTCACTGTGGTTTTTCACTGTGTTTTCACTGTGGTTTTTATTGTCGTTTTCTCTGTGCTTTTGCTTCCTATTTGGTATCCCTATATTTTCCGTGGGCTCGTAATATATTTATTCGGAAAGTTTAAACTTTGTTTTATATTTAGAACATATAAAAAATACTTTTAATTTGCAAAAGGGATGAATTTAACCATACATCAAAAACCTACAGTAAAAATAAACGTATAAATCACGAGCACAAACAAAAATGAATTAGACAAACACTGTCGGAAAAAAAATTATGATACACAAATTCCAGTTTATCCAACTTTATATTTATTGAGCAAATTTTTGCAATTGCAGTGAGTTGCATTGGTTTGTCAGACCAGCAGATGTTCACCAGATCGCCAGGTGCTTGCCAGGTGTTTGCCAGGTATTTACCAAGGGTTTACCAAGCCGCCGGTTGTTCACCAAGTCATCAGGACACTGCTGGATACACACACTACATTCCTCGTGACCTTTGCAGTATCAGGGACACTGAAAGTAGGTCCTTCTCTTTCAGTGTTGGAAGTAAATTCTGTTTTTATCTAATTTTTTCAAATATATCTATTTTGATTATACAATTATTTAAGGCACACACACACACACTAATACACTATATATATATACATATATATATATATATATATATATATATATATATATATATATA
>WNWK01001556.1:32500-82500 GCA_009830355.1 Cherax destructor
CACACCTAACCAAGCACGTAAGGAAATTAGTGAAAGTGCAAAGGTTTGCAACAAGACTAGTCCCCCGAAAAGAGGTAAAGGGAAATCGACCTGACTACACTGGTGGATAAGAGAAATAGGGAGATATGATAACGACATATGAAATACTGAGAGGAATCGACAAGGTGGACAGAGACAGGATGTTCCAGAGATGGGACACAGCAACAAGGGAACACAGTTGGAAATTGAAGACTCAGATGAATCACAGGGATGTTAGGAATTATTTATTCAGTCACAGAGTTGTCAGGAAGTGGAATAGTCTGGGAAGTGGAGGCAGGATCCATACATAGCTTTAAGAAGAAGTATGATAAAGCTAATGGGGCAGGAAGAGTGGTCTAGTAGCGACCAGTGAAGAGGCGGGGCCAGGAGCTGTGAATCGATTCTTGGAACCACAACTAATTTAGTACACACACACACAACCCCCACCACATTGTAGCTAAGGCTTTAAAATCTAGCAAACCACACAAGGAGGAACGGTCCTGCAAGTGAGTTTTGAAACAATACGCAATGTATCTGACATATGGTCAGGATTGCTGAAGACCTGTAAGAACATGACGATTTCAAGTCGTTGTACTTACACCTTGTGTTACGCTACTTACCTGCCCCGGATGGTGTAGCCAATCTTGTCTAGAGGATTGCCTTATGGGCGACATTTCCAAGGATGTTTGTTAGCATACACCACTCCTTCGGTAGGATTGACTGCTCCACAGCAAGGACGACTAGCTATCACTGACTAGAAGGTAGAAGCAGAGGAAACAACGGAACCGTAGCGACCTTCAGCAACAATGTAGAGAAGGGAGAGTGGGCGTTACGCTAACTCAACGCGACCCGCTGAAAAGAAGACGAAGAGAGAGAAACAGAGAGAGAGACAGACAGACAGACAGAGATCAAGGGGGAGATCACACCAGATCTTGTATCCAAAAATAAAATACTGCCTGCAGAAGTGACGAGAAGGCTCGCGTAGCAGAGCAAATTTGCATTTGGACAACATTTATCTCTGTGGAAACCCTTATCTTGATGAAGGTCTACACAGAGAGAAACGTTGCTAGATTAAGAGCTGGTTCTGCATCATGCAACCTTTCTTCATAGAGCACGTTTCTCCCGAGACTGTGATAAAGAGAGTCAGGAATCATTTGAAAGAAACATTCAGATTACTTGAGAGAAACAGACAGAAATGCGTACACTTAGGACACCTTCAGCGAAAATGTTTCGCTCATAAGATCACTTCACTTGCAGGACCGAAACTTTTTCAATAATACTGTCTTGAGTGTACTCATTCGCGATCTTTTTTCTCAAGATGTCGACTGTTATCTACCAATTAAAGCTTCTTCTGAAACGTGTATTTCATCTATAACATGTCTCTGCCCCATGAAGTATCATGCACGTCCTAACCATATCTCCCCCTTGTTGTCCTTGCTGCATTTCTACGTGACTGCGTACGTTTGTCATCGAACCGGCAGTTGTTTGGACGTTGATATCACACACAAATTTCCCAGTTATTAGGCAAACGACGTGACAGGTCAATTAAATATTAATTTTGCTTAATGCGTTAAACTTGTTGCCTAAGCGATGAATTATTTATTTTCATGGTTAATTATAACATTTGATGAATTAAATCACGATGATTTTTCCTGGCTGTTAAAGACTTTTTTTTTCATTCTTGGAAAGAATATATGTAGGTTGATGGATGAGGGAAGGGGGGGGAGGGTGTGGAAGATGAGAGGAGAAGATGACGGGTGAAGACGAGAGGTGAAGATGACGGGTGAGGATGAGAGGTGAAGATGACGGGTGAGGAAGAGAGGTGAAGATGACGGGTGAGGATAAAGGGGTCAAGACGAGAGGATATTTGTACATATCTCAGTTACTTTTCATTTTTTATTTTTTCCCCTCTTCACCGGTTTACAGTATAGCTCTTTGCTTCCCTTGTCGTCATTCTCTCTTTTGTTTTTATTTCATTAAAGACTCGGCAAACACAACACGGTGTTTTTTCTTTCCTGAGTGTAGTTCTCTACCAGAGTATATTAATACTCTCTCTCTCTCTCTCTCTCTCTCTCTCTCTCTCTCTCTCTCTCTCTCTCTCTCTCTCTCTCTCTCTCTCTCTCTCTCTCTCTCTCTCTCTCTCTCTCTCTCTCTCTCTCTCTCTCTCTCTCTCTCTCTCTCTCTCTCTCACTCACTCACACTTTTGTACAGGATTCTACGAGGCTAGGTGTGGGATTCCTAATTTTATTTACAAGCTAAGAGCTTGTAAAAACACATACGTACAAATAGTTAGTAGGATGAAGATGTAGCCAGCTGTCAGCCAGCTATGGGCCAGCTGTGGGTCAGCTGTGGGCCAGCTGTGGGCCAGCGATTTCATTTGGTCAACTGGCTTTATTTCGTTGATGTCATTATGCTGTACAAACATGTTCCAGACTCGAGCCATCCTCGGACGAATGAATGATCTCAGATGAAGTGATGTCCTGGAGAAGGTTACAGTCAGAGTGTAGTTGCTGCTGGCTGCCCGTCTTGTTGTGCACAAGCTCACTTCTCGCTGTCCTCGGAGTGGCGCTAATTGTGGTACTTTGACAATATTGGCCTTGTACATATCAGTAAGACCGCCCACATCCCTCCGGTGTTGAAGGCTCTGCTGAAAAGACAGATCTGTCCAGGTTGGGTCCAGGCGAGAGATGAGACGTCATGCTCTGTTCTCTTTTCTGTCAAGAAGTCGAAGATGAAGATGTATAAGATCTTGCAACCTCTGCTGTCGAGCAGACGCGAGATGTTGAGAGAAAAAGGAGAGCGGCAAAGCCTGGACTCCTTTTAGCGGACGGTGGATCGAGCCTCCATCACCCGTTATGGTGAATGATGCGCACGGGTTTAGCGTTCCATAGCATACAACCTACAACACAGAGTTCCCAAATTAACCCACAGCTGCCTCCACCACTGTTACCACTACCACGGCTACCACAGCTACAGCTAACACCACCACAGCTACCACCACCACAGCTAGCACCATCACAGCTAGCACCACCACAGCTAGAACCACCACAGCTAGCACCACCACAGCTAGCACCACCACAGCTAGCACCACCACAGCTAGCACCACCACAACTAGCACCACCACAACTAGCAATGTTACCACTACCACGGCTACCACAGCTACAGCTAACACCACCACAGCTACCACCACCACAGCTAGCACCATCACAGCTAGCACCACCACAGCTAGAACCACCACAGCTAGCACCACCACAGCTAGCACCACCACAGCTAGCACCACCACAGCTAGCACCACCACAACTAGCACCACCACAACTAGCACCACCACAGCTAGCACCACCACAGCTAGCACCACCACAGCTAGCACCACCACAACTAGCACCATCACAGCTAGCACCACTACAACTAGCACCACCACAACTAGCACCCCCACAACTATCACCACCACAACTAGCACCACCACAACTAGCACCACCACAATTAGCACCACCACAACTAGCACCACCACAGATAGCACCACCACAACTAGCACCACCAAAACTAGCACCACTACCACAGCTATTATAACGAGGGATCTTCCTGGATAAAATGAATTTATGAATTTTACCAACACTACTTCTAGTTCCATCTTTACGTCAAGAATGTTAAGTTCAATGTCATCACATGTGGAATATTTATGGGTAATATTCCAACGAACTTACATGAATTAATATACAGGTTTAATATCCAATAATATTATTATAGTCATAACTAAGCGCTAAGCCCATAAGGGCTTATAATGTAATTCAGTCCTGAACGTCCTTACGTAATTACACCACTGTACATAATACAAGAAATTAATATAACTTCATATGTATATAAATATAAATAAGTGTCGTGCACACGACAGTGCAGTCTGGACGCTCGGGTATATATCTCTTCCGTAACAGAAAATAATTTTTAACTTTAAAGGGGGTGGACCGGTCAGCCAGCGGAAGGCCTCGGTCAGATGACCAAAAGCTCCAGTGGAGGGGTCATCATATGACTAAAATGCGCACCAGGAAACAACTGTCCTCTTTCCTGACGAACCTCACCTAACCTCTAACGTAAGTCATGGCGACTACTACACCCGAAATTAATCGCTCTTACCCTTTGGAATACGGATTTTCCTAGTGAACAAGGCATAAATACAGAGGAAAACCTTATTTGTGCGACGTTTCATTTGGGTGAAACGTTGTTGTTGTTTTTCACTAACTATCGGCATCTTCCCATTGCCTTCACAAAATAATTCCTTAGATAAACATTTTTTTTTTCGCAGTTACACACGAAAGACTTTGCAGTTCAGTTGAGGGAACGAGTCTATAAAATTTGGTCATTGACTAATTGTGGGGATGTAAGTGAGGCTGGCAACATATGGCAATGAGAGGGGAGGGGGGTATAAATGGAATGCCGGAGAGAGAGAGGGAGAGGTGGGTGTAGAGAGTGTTAAGGGATCGTGAACTAGGAATGGAAAGCCCCTAACCCACCCATCTCCTCACCCTTTTCTAGTCCAGCGCCCTTTCTTATCTTCATCAACTCTTCCTCCATTATTCCCACCCCTGTTATTCTCCTACCCTTATTACATCATCATCTTCAAGGTGGTAATTTGACGTCAGCATTCCCACCTGCGGCCATCTCACACCTGTCCGCCACCCACGGTCCCGCCTGCATTCATTTCTTTCTTAGAATTCATGGTACATCACCTTGTTTATTCTGCTTTCTGGTTCACCTGTTTCTCTTCCTAATTTTCCCCTTACTTCTTCTTTTAATTTGTTCAACTTCTTTATTGATCGTCATTTGCTTCTATTTAGTAATTATTTGTATAAGACAATTTACTTTCAAAATAAATGAAGAAACGATACGCGTACAGAAGGAACGTTTCGCTCTGTGTAGAACTTTATCGGATTCAACTAAGAGCGAAATGTTATTTTAATAAAAAGTTGTTTTACATCTGTGTCTCTCCTTCGTTGTAATTATTGCACAATTGCTTTATCCCACTTCTCTCCCTCATACACATTACTCATCTGTTTCTCTACCTACCTTCTTCCCTAATTCGTTTCGTAATTTGATCAACTTCTTCTTACTTATCTTTATTCTCCTTTCATATTTATCTAATAGTTACTCTTCTCCACTTTCTCTCTTCGATCCTTGGCTCGCCCTTCTAGATAATACACAATAGTCTTTCATCTAGATAGTCCTTGATCTAGATAGTCCTTGCTCTCTAGTCCTTGTTCTGGTACTTGATCTAGGTAGTTCTTAATGTAGATGGTCCTTGATCTAGATAGTCCATGATCTAGATAGTCCTTGATCTAGATAGTCCATGATCTAGATAGTCCTTGATCTAGATAGTCCTTGATCTAGATACTAGGAAAAAGTTCTCGGCAGATTGCCTCTGTGTGGGCTTACATGTCCTTTGATATTTTTCTTTCCCATGTACCCCCATGTACTCCCATGTACTCTCATATACTCCTATGTGCTTTCATGTATTCCCGTGTGCTTCCAGGTTCTCCCATATACTCTCATGTACTCCCATGTGCTCCCATGTACTTCAAACTTCTTGGGTCTGAGCGCACTACGCTGTTGCAGAAGGTCGTTCGTCAAAGAGCAAAGATTACAAAGGCTCATGCAGTTAATTAAGACTTCATCGAAACGACGTTTCGCTCTAAGGAGAGCTTTTTCATGACTCGAAAAAGAGCTCTCTTTTAGACCGGAACGTTGTCCTGAATAAATGGCTTTCGGTTCCTGGGTGATCCCAGAAAGGTATTCCCTTATCCTATAAGTTGAGTCTTCTCTACCTCAATGATTTGAGATAGGGATCCCCGTAGGCCATAAGCACAACCCACTCTACTTAAGTGGAAGCGAAAGGAATAGTTCAGAGTGCAGCATACTGAAGATTTGAAGTCAGAAGCATTCACAAGTTAATGCATAGAAAGCAATATCCCGATTTCTTCATTAAAAATTGGCACCAATGCAGACCAAAATCGATTAGAACTTTCCACTAAGCACCAAACTCAAGTTTTGAAAGTTTAAAGACTATCAGAAGAGGCATTTTCTAGTTGTCGCCCAAGAGACTAATATCCAAAAATCCGCCAACAGTTTGAAGGTGCTCAGAACCTGCATGCTTGTGTTATCAGCGTTGAAGGTTTAAAGCCGATCGAATGAGGCATTTGCAAACAATCGCATGAAAACCAATATTTCAAATTTCCCATTGTCTTCAACAAAATATGCAAAATGACACCTACAGAGGCCAAAATCCATCAAAATCTTTCTATAAGATACCCAGCATTTAACGGTTGAAGGCGATCAGAAGAGGCATTTCTCAGTTATTGTAAAAAAAAAACTTTTTTAAAAGTATATTTCCAAATTGAAATTTACACAATCCAAAATAAATGCAAATGTTTCTTTGAGACTGCTAAAAGTTCGATGTTAACCAGGAGATGCATCCTCCAGTTATTATTATTATTTTTTCAAAATATGTCTCGGCGTTTTGAAGACTGAGACTGTTCAGAACAGGAATACTCAACTTATTTCACGGGGAAAAAAAATACCACGCCATTTTAAAAATGAAATTGGCAAATTGTCACTTTCACACCACGAAAAATCGTAACTTTCATGAAAGAATGATACACCAGTTTTCATTTTTTTAAGCCGACCAGACGAGGCTTTCTCAGGGTATCACATGAAAAGCAAAAACGGGAATGGAAAACTTAAAACTGACCAGAAGGCAACTACAAATACCAATAGTTCCTTGAGTTTTTCTTAGTTATAGTTCACCAGTGTTGAAAATTTTAAGGCGATCGAATGAAGCGTTATCAAGTTATAAACAAAACCATGAAGGCAGGAAAAAAAATAACTCACCATTTAAAGGTACATTTACGTGGATACCAAATAAATGTTTCTCTTTACGTACTGGTTGTAGAACCTTCACCACTTGTATAACATCTCTTGAACAATACCACTACACCAGTCTCATAACGCTCCTCAAGATCCGCATCATCCTATAATATTTCTAAGACGTATTTAATCCCAAAATACTTCCCTAACTCCACCTCACTTTGCAATAGCCCCATAGATCCGCTTCCTTATCCTCAAAAACCACTACATTCTCTCACTCCATTCAACACCATCCAATCACACAATAACTTTACACTTTTCATAACTCAGTACAAGTACACGAATCACATCACACAATCCCCTACTGCGACTACATCCCATGATACTGCGTCACCAGCACACTTCTACATATCACTCCTTCACCAGCACCCTCCCACACCTGCTCTGCTGCCGTCACCACCTGGACCCACCAAACCTTTCCCTGGTGCTTCCACTCCACTGGTAGTCTTAATTACCTGTGTGTACCTGCATGGTATTGCCTGAGGAACCAGCTGAGACAGTCTGCCCTACATTTCTCCCTGAGCTGCCTGGTCTGGTTATAGTCATGGGTGTGGGTGTGGTAATAGTGGTAGTGGTGTTGGGGGGTAAGTGGTGTGTGGTGTTGGTGGTGGTGTATGATGGTGTTGGTGGTGTGTGGTGTTGGTGTTGGTGGTGGTGTTGGTGGTGTGTGGTGGTGCTCCTTTTCTCTCGCATCCTTTCTTTTCTTCCTCTTTCTCCTTCCCAACTTCCTCCTCCTGCTCCTTGTCCTCTTCTTTTGTAATCCTTCTCTTCCTCCTCCTCCTCCTCTTCACTCCTCGCCGCCCTTCCTCCTCATTCTTCTCCTCCTACTCTTTCCCCCACTCACCCGCTCATCCCAACATCAAAGGAAACCCTCTTAGCTCTTTTCCTCTACTAAATTTGTATTCGTGAAGGTACGCGTAGAGAAGTATCTGTGGAAGCCCCGGTCCCTCACTTCTTTAAGTGTTTTCCACTTTCTAAGCAGATGGAATTGTCTTTTTTCCAACAATTTGTTCCTAGCTTTCTAAAACACACGCGTAGTCTATTAGGTAATAATTTGGTATCCTCCGTATTGCAATACTTTATTGTTTTGGTGTTTTTCTTAAACCTTTAGTCCGATTTTTCATCTAAAGGAGTTTTTCCAGACAGATCGAACGAAGTATCGAGCCTACGACACAGTCAAGGAGAATAATAATAATCCAGTAACAAAGAATGATGACTGACGCTTTGTTTCCTGCTATCTGTTAGCTGGTTCTTCAATACGGTGCATACAAACTATATACATAGTTTACTTTAATCTGTGTATTAGGGAATAGAGTATTTTTGACAGGTGATGTATAGGTAAAAAATCACTGGAAATGATGATCGTGTAGTCGATAAGCTTCATACCTAACACGAACATTGTGTATGGTGCCTATGCATAGTTCACCAAAATAGACCCACAACATCATTATTTTTTAATAATATTAATAGAAGGCGCTAAAACCGTAAAGGTCGTACAGTGCTGCATAAAAAACGATATAGTCAACTCGTTACTATCTTACTCATGTGTTTCACGGAGTTATGAACCAACAGGTGAATATCTACGTGTGAATATGGCGAGAATTTACCTTAATTCCAGTGTTATTGATTAACTTGTCCTTGGTAGTGAAGAGGCAACAGGTAGCTTTAATGTCTCATACAGTGGATGATATTTAAACCAAATAAATAAGGCATCAATAAGCATCGAAGGTGGGAACGGCGACACGTGTGTGTGTGTGTGTGTGTGTGTGTTTGTGTGTGTGTGTGTGTGTGTGTATGTGTGTTTGTGTGTGAGTGTGTGTACTCACCTAATTGTGATTGCAGGGGTCGAGACTCAGCTCCTGGCCCCGCCTCTTCGCTGTCTGCTACTGGGTCTCTGCTCTCCCTGCTCCATGAGCTTTATCATACCTTGTCTTAAAACTATGTATGGTTCCTGCCTCCACTATATCTTTCTCTAGTCCATTCCACTTCCTGACTACTCTGTGGCTGAAGAAATGTTTCCTGACATCCCTTTGACTCATCTGAGTCTTCAGCTTCCAGTTGTGTCCCCTTGTTTCTGTGTTCCCTCTCTGAAACAACCTGTCACTATCTACCTTGTCAATTCCCCGCAGTATTTTGTATGTCGTTATCATGTCTCTTCTGACCCTTCTTTCCTCCAGTGTTGTTAGTCCTATTTCCCTCAACCTTTCTTCATAAGACAGACCCCTGAGTTGTGGAACTAACCTTGTCGCAAACCTTTGCACTTTCTCTAGTTTCCTTACGTGCTTGACCAGGTGTGGGTTCCAGACTGGTGCTGCATATTCTAGTATGGGCCTGACGTACACGGTATACAGTGTCTTGAACGATTCCTTGTTAAGGTAACGGAACGCTAATCTAAGGTTTGCCAGACGCCCATATGCTGCCGCAGTTATCTGGTTGATGTGTGCCTCCGGAGACGTGCTAGGCGTTATACTCACTCCAAGGTCTTTCTCCTTTGCCGAGGTTTGTAGCCTTTGTCCGCCTAGCTTGTACTCTGTCAGCGGTCTTCTTTGCCCTTCTCTGATCCTCATGACTTTGCATTTGGAGGAATTGAATTCGAGAAGCCAACTGCTAGACCAGATGTCGAGCTTGTCTAGGTCTGTTTGCAGCCCTGCCTGGTCCTCTTCCGATGTGATTCTCCTCATTATTTTCACATCATCCGCGAATAGAGACACTTCTGAGTCTATCCCGTCCGTCATGTCATTTACATATACCAGGAATAACACTGGTCATAGGACTGACCCCTGCGGTACACCACTCGTCACAGGCGCCCACTGTGATACCTCACCACGCACCATGACCCGTTGTTGCCTCCCTTTGAGGTATTCCCTGATCCATTCCCAGTGCCCTTCCTGTTATACCTGCTTGTTCTTCCAACTTCTTTACTAATCTCATGTGAGGAACTGTGTCGAAGGCCTTCCTGCAGTCCAGGAAAATGCAATCAACCCACCCTTCTCTCTCCTGCCTTACCTCTGTTACTTTATCATAGAACTCTAGGAGGTTTGTTACACAGGATTTGCCTTCCCGGAATTCATGCTGTCTGGTGTTTATTATCCTGTTCCGCTCAAGGTGTTCCACCATTCTTTTCCTGATGATTTTCTCCAGGACTTTGCACACTATACATGTAAGTGACACCGGTCTATAGTTTAGTGCCTCTTTTCTGTCTCCTTTTTTAAAAATGGGGACTACGTTGGCCTTCTTCCATACCTCAGGTAGCTGCCCAGTTTCAAGGGATGTGTTGAATATTGTGGTAAGTGGCACACTCAGTACCTCAGCTCCTTCCCGAAGAACCCACGGGGAGATATTGTCCGGACCCATCGCCTTTGAGGTATCGAGGTCACTGAGTAACTGCTTCACTTCCTCCTCAGTTGTGTGTATGCCCTCTAGCACTTGGTACATCCCTTGTTGGTGACGAACCATGTCCTGTCTACCCAGCTGCTTTCCTTCCTCCATTGTGAATACTTCCTTAAACCTCAAGTTGAGCTCCTCACATACCTCTTGATCATTACTTGTGAGTTCCCCATCTTCTCTCCTCAGCCTTATCACTTGGTCCTTGACTGTTGTCTTCCTTCTGATGTGACTGAACATCAGTTTCGGGTCGGACTTAACTTTCGATGCTATGTCGTTTTCGTACTGTTTCTGGGCCTCCCTCCGTACTTGTGCATACTCGTTTCTAGCTCTTCTACTAATCTCTTTGTTTACTTGGGTTCTTTGCCTTCTGTACCGTTTCGATTCTCTGATACTCTGATTCTTTGCCTCCCTGCACCTTTGGGTAAACCAGGGGCTCTTTCTGGCCTTCCCATTTAAACATTTGCCTCTTGGTATAAACCGTTCCTCTGCCTCCTTGCACTTTGCCCCTACGTATTCCATCATTTCATTTATTGTCAGTCCTTCCATTTCCCTTTCCCACTGGATGTCCTGCAGGAAATTCCTCAAGACCGTGTAGTTTCCTCTTTTAAAGTCTGGTTTGTCTCTATCGGTACTGTTTCCCCTCTCCACCTGTAGCTCTACAATGTACTCAAAGCTAAGCACCATATGGTCACTGGCTCCTAGGGGGCTCTCGTGCGTTATGTCTTAAATATCTGAGCTGTTCAGGGTGAATACAAGGTCCAGTCTTGCTGGTTCATCTTCTCCCCTCTCTCAGGTCGTGTCCCTGACATGTTGGTGCATCAGGTTTTCCAGTACCACGTCCATCATCTTGGCTCTCCAAGTTTCTGGACCCCCACGTGGTTCATGGTTCTCCCAGTCGATCTCCCTGTGGTTGAAATCTCCCATGACCAGTAGCTTCGCTCTGCTCATGTGTGCTTTTCTTGCCACCTCCGCCAGGGTGTGTGTGTATGTATGTGCGTGTGTGTGTGTTTGTGTGTGTGTGTGTGTGTTTGTGTGTGAGTGTGTGTGTGTGTGTGTGTGTGTGTGCGTGTGTGTGTGTGTGTGTGTGTGTATGTGCAAATTAAATGAGAGTTTATTTTCATCTCAGTTTAAGAGCTAAAGTTTCTTTAACTAGTGGTGCATAGGTGAGACGTAGACAATAAACTTTAAACATAATAAAACAACCATCATATGTCGGGTTGATATGTGAACACTGCAGTCGACCTGCTGGCTAATCCTTCCTTTTATGTGGTAGAACACAGCGGTGGTACTAGTGGTTTAAATTCGCTTCACAATCTCATCACGGGATTGTCAGGTCGACTTTGAACAAGCACACCTTTTTTGTTTCTTTATGAGATTATCTCTTACCCTTTTCTGTTAGTCCGTTTTAATGTGTGTGTGTACTCACCTAGTTGTGGTTGCCAGGGTTCGATTCATAGCTCCTGGCCCGGTGTGTGTGTGTGTGTGTGTGTGAGTAATCACCTAGTTGTGCTCACCTAGTTGTGGTTGCATGGGTCGATTCACAGCTCCTGGCTCCACCTCTTCACTGGCAGCTACTCGGTCATTCTTATCAATCCATGAGCTTTATCATACCTCTCCTTAAAGCATTGTATGGAATCCTGCCTCCCATACAACACTTCTCAGACTATTCCACTTCCTGACAACTCTGTGAATGAAGAAATACTTCCTAACATCCCTGTGATTCATCTGAGTCGTCAACTTCCAACTGTGATTCCTTGTTGCTGTGTCCCATCTCTGGAACATACTGCATCTGTCCACCTTGTCGATTACTCTCAGTATTTTATATGTCGTTATCATATACCCCTTCTTTCTCCTGTCTTCCAGTGTCGTCAGGTTGACTTCCCTTAACCTCTCCTCGTAGGACATACCCCTTAGCTCCGGAACTAGTCTTGTTGCAAACCTTTGCACTTTCTCTTGTTTCCTTACATGCTTGGCTAGGTGTGGGTTCCAAACTGGCGCTGCATACTTCAGTATGGGCCTAACGTACACAGTGTACAGGGTCCTGAATGATTCCTTATTAAGGTGTCGGAATGCTGTTCTGTTTGCCATGCGCCCGTATGTTGCAGCAGTTATTTGGTTGATGTGCGCCTCAGGATATGTGCCTGGTGTTATACTCACCCCAAGATTCTTTTCCTTGAGTGAGGTTTGTAGTCTCTGGCCCTCTAGACTGTACTCCGTCTGTGGTCTTCTTTGCCCTTCCCCAATCTTCATGACTTTTCACTTGGTGGAGTTGAACTCCAGGATCCAGTTGCTGGACCAGGCCTGCAGCCTGTCCAGATCCCTTTGTAGTTTTGCATGATCCTCGTCCGATTGAATTCTTCTCATCAACTTCACATCATCTGCAAACAGGGACACATCGGAGTCTATTCCTTCGGTCATGTCGTTCGCAAATACCAAAAACAGCACCGGTCCTAGGACTGATCCCTGTGGCACCCCACTCGTTACAGGCACCCACTCTGTCACCTCGCCACGTACCATGACTCGATGTTGTCTTCCTGACAGGTATTCTCTGATCCATTGCAGTGTCTTCCCTGTTATCCCTGCCTGGTCCTCTAGCTTATGCACTAATCTCTTGTGTGAAACTGTGTCAAACGCCTTCTAACAGTCCAAGAAAATGCAATCCACCAACTCCTCTCTCTCTTGTCTTACTGCCGTCACCCTGTCATAGATCTGCAGTAGTTTTGTGATGCAGGATTTCCCGTCCCTGAAACCGTGCTGGCTGTCGTTGATAAGCTCATTCCTTTCTAGGTGCTCCACCACTCTTCTCATGATAATCTTCTCCATGACCTTGCATAATATACATGTCAGTGACACCGGTCTGTAGTTTAATGTTTCGTGTCTGTCTCCTTTTTTTTAAAAAATTGGGGCTACATTTACTATATTCCATACTTCAGGTAGTCGCCCTGTATCGATAGTTGTGTTGAAGATTGTTGTTAGTGGTTCACATAGCACCTCTGCTCCCTCTCTCAGGACCAATGGAGAGATGTTATCCGGCCCCATCGCCTTTGAGGCGATCTTATCCTCCTGATGTGGCTGTACACTAACTTTGGGTCATTCTCGTATTGTCTTTGGGCCTCCCTTCTTACCTGTGAATATTTATTTCTGGCTCTACGACTGTTCATCTTATTCTCCTGGGTCCTTTGCCTTCTATACTTCTTCCATTCTCTAGCACACTTGGTTTTGGCCTACATGCACCTTTGGGTGAACCAAGGGCTCATCCTGGCTTTTTCGTTATTCCATTTACTCTTTGGTGCATACCTCTCCTCAGCTTCCTTGCATATTGTTGTCACATATTCCATCATCTCGTTCAATTCTCTGCCCCACTGAACCCCATGCAGGAAATTCTTCATACCTGCGTAGTCCCCTTTCTTGTAGTTTGGCTTCATTTGTTCTGTCCTTCCTGCTTCCCTCTCCACTTGTAGCTCTACTATGTATTCGAGGCACAGAACCATATGATCACTGGCCTCGAGGGGTCTTTCATATGTGATGTCCTCAATATCTGCACTACTCAAGGTGAATACTAGGCCCAGTCTCACTGGTTCATCATCTCCTCTCTCTCTGGTAGTGTCCCTTACATGTTGGTACATGAGGTTTTCCAGCACCATCTTCATCATCTTAGCCCATAGTGTATGTGTGTGTGTTTATATGTGTGTGTGTGTGTTTATATACGTGTATTAGCACATGAGTGAGGTGAAGTTTTCTTATCGTACGTTTGTATATGATAGGAATAACAAAAAAAGGCACAATACAGTGACTGGAACAATACACACACAACCCGCACATATAAAAAGAGAGGACCACTTCCACTACCACCTCCATTATTACCCCACTTTCTTGTGCACTCCCCTGTCTGGCTGCCTATAAATACCTCTTCCACCTGTCCTGTGTGTTAGTGTGACTTTGTAAATGGTCCAAGTCGGACCGAAACGTCGTCGTAAGCTCCTCTCTTTTTATATGTGCGGGTTCTGTGTGTATATGATAGGAATGTATATATATATATATATATATATATATATATATATATATATATATATATATATATATATATATATATATATATATAGATGGGGGTCTACCTCTGGTGTACATTGTGGGACCCATAGCCTCGGAGAAGTGGATAAAAAAGCTTCAATGAAGAATATTTAGATTTCTTTCTGAAGCCATTTGAATATTCCACTTCCCCTACCACCCCAATACATTGACAATAATACAATAGGGAGTAAAACAACATAGATAACAACTCAGAGCTACATGTCAAATACTTCGTCCAGCTCCCCGGCAGTGGGTCGCGAGCCGAAAATGCTGCAGGCATTTCCCCTCTGGATCGCAACACTGAGTCTCTGAAAGAGGAAGCTTGTCGCCCTGTGGTCCCTGGTTTCTATGATGAGTTTTTCACCCAGCTCTTTGAGAAACTTTAGAGCACACTTGCCCCATGCTCCAAGGGTCTCCGATCTTATTGGAATGAAGTTATAGCAAGGGGGAAGGCCTTCATATTTGCGAGTCTTCTGGGTCTCCCTGTGGCTGGCAGCTCCATATATATATATATATATATATATATATATATATATATATATATATATATATATATATATATATATATATATATATATATATATATATATATATATATATATATATATATATATTATATATATATATATATATATATATATATATATATATATATATATATATATATATATATATATATATATATATATATATATATATATATACATAGTCGAAAAGAGAACATGAAATTTCTCATGTAATTACACACACATACATATATTTATAGGCAGGAATGTGAAAGAAGTAAACGTTAGGGTGTTGGAAAGGAGTGTGGGAGTGAAATATATCGGATCCGATACAAAGTGAGAGTAATCCCAGTAGCTCTTCGCTGATGACACAGTTCTATTAGAGGGTTCTGAAGGCAAATTACAAAAGTTGGTGGATGAATTTGGTAGGTTATGTAAAAAAAGGGGAAAAATTAAAGGAGAACACAGAATGGAAGATTGATAATCAGATGGGAAGGATGGAAGGGAAAGGAGTATGAAGGAAGTGGATGTATTTACATGTTTGGGAGCAAACATTTCAGCAGATTGGTGTAAGAAAGATGATGCTAACCATAGAATACTTACGGGGAAAAAGGTAAGTGGAGCGTTAAAATATCTGCAGAAAGAAAGAAGTTTATCTGTGGAGGCCAAAAACAACAACAAAAAAAACAAACAACGTGAGACATGGATGGGTTTTGAATGCTGCAGAGAAGAGACTTGTAGAAGCAGTGGACATGTCATATTTGAGATTTATATGTGGTGTGAATATCATGCAGAGAATTCGGAGCGTAGACATTAAAAGGCGAAGCGAGGTGACCAAGCGTATAATTCAGAGAGTCGAGGAGGGGTTGTTGAGGTGGCTTGGGCATGCAGGACAAGGATATGTTAACGAAGAGGGTACATAAATTTGGAGCAAGAAGTGAACGGGGTCGTCCGGAATGGCTGGAGGGAGGACTTACAAGTGGCTTTGAGTTAAATGGACTTGAGCATCCGGCAGGCTCGTGAGAGCTTTAGATAAAAGTAAATGGAGACAAGTGGTTTTTAATGGACGTACTGTTCGAGTGTGAGAGGGAGGGGAACCTTTCATAAAGGCATTCAAGGAAACTGGTTAGCCGGACATGCGTCATGTAGGTGGGAAGGGCAGTGCCTGCACTCTGAAGGAGGGGTGAGGATGTTGCAGGTGGAGGGGTAATCTGATTGTCATGTCAGCGCACTTCTGGTAAGTCAACAAGTGAGTGAATGTTGTCGAATGTGTTTTCTTCTTTGGGTCAATTTGTCTTGGCAACAGTCACACCTTGGCTAGTCGCAGTTTTGTTATTGATTAAATACCACTCGTTCGTGGTTAAAATAATATATATATACTGCTTGTGGAGGCTAGTACACCAAACGGGGAGTAGATTGATATTAGCTCAGAGGCATCCACACCACCGTATGTTCTCGGATCAAGGTAGAGCACCTAGTTCTGCTGGGTGCTTGATTCTTGTAAGATTGAGTGGTCCTGTGGGTTAGAGCATCATGTGATTTTCGCTCACCATGAGGCGGTCCAAAACGACATGGATTCGAGTCCTCGGCTAGTCGCAGTTTTGTTAAGGATATATATATATATATATATATATATATATATATATATATATATATATATATATATATATATATATATATATATATATATATATATATATATATATATATATATATATATATCGTGCCGATTAGGTAAAACTTGCTATTTTGGCTTAAATAGCAACGCTCACCTTGCCATATAAGACAAGTGAAAATTTGTGTATGCAATAATTTCGCCCAAATCATTCTGAACATAACGAAAAAATATATTTCATTGTGTTTGTTTATTATTAAATTAATGTTAACGTATCTAAAATATATTTAGTTGGGTTAGGCTAAATTAAATTGCGCTTGTTGTAATAAGGTTAGGTAGGTTTTCAAAGTTTCTCTTGGTACAAAATTATAAATTCTTACATTAACATAAATGGAAAAAAAATATCTTTAAACGTATAAGAGAAAATTTTAGAAAGGAATTAATTTTAGATGAGTTCTTGCTAATTGACCAGTTTTACCTAATCGGCACGACAAAAATATATATATATATATATATATATATATATATATATATATATATATATATATATATATATATATATATATATATATATATATATATATATATATATATTATTGTGTAATGAGTAGCGGGGATCGATCGGGTGGGTTGACTCACGCGAGATCACTTCTATGGCAACTAGGCCACTAGCCAGAGACGTCACTGCTCACACTAATTGTAATATATGTGACAGCTGGCAACGGCTCCTCCCTCCTACCATCACATTTCATGAAGGAAGGAAGAAGAGAGGAAGGAAGTCAGTAAGGAGAATGAGGAGGAGGCAAGAAGGGAAAGGAAGGAAGCGAGAGTACGTGGAGAATAGAGATAAATAGAGAGAAAGATGCAAGAGAGTGAGAGAGAGTTAGAGTTAGGGAGAAGGAAGAGGATGTGAAGGACAGAGAAGGAATGAACAACATTTTTTTACGGGGAAAAATATTTGGTTGCCCCTGATAGGGCCAACAAAAAATACTCGTGACATTTTTTCCCCCGAATTGGCGACTGTTGTAAATTTTGGTGGTCTTTTTTTCCTTTACACTGTTTTTTAGTTTGTTATTGTATTTCTATATTTTTTTGACATCTGTGTATATACATACTCAGTGAGTGGTGTATGCGCGGGGTTGGAGACTGTGCTCATGGCATGGCAGTGATGTCCTACATGCACGAGGGTGGAGACTTTGCTCATGGCATGGCAGTGATGTCCTACATACGCGGGGGTTGAGACTCTGCTCATGGCATTACAGTGATGTCCTACATGCTCGGGGGTGGAGACTCTGCTCATGGCATAGCAGTGATGTCCGACATGCACGGGGTGGAGACTTTGCTCATGGCATGGCAGTGATGTCCTACACGCGCGGGGGTGGAGACTCTGCTCATGGCATTACAGTGATGTCCTACATGCGCGGGGGTGGAGACTCTGCTCCTGGCATGGCAGTGATGTCCGACACGCGCGGGGTGGAGACTCTGCTCATGGCATGGCAGTGATGTCCGACACACGCGGGGGTGGAGACTCTGCTCATGGCATTACAGTGATGTCCTACATGCGCGGGGGTGGAGACTCTGCTCCTGGCATGGCAGTGATGTCCGACACGCGCGGGGGTGGAGACTCTGCTCATGGCATGGCAGTGATGTCCGACACGCGCGGGGGTGGAGACTCTGCTCATGGCATGGCAGTGATGTCCGGCATGCACGGGGGTGGAGACTCTGCTCATGGCATGGCAGTGATGTCCGGCATGCACGGGGGTGGAGACTCTGCTCATGGCATGGCAGTGATGTCCGGCATGCACGGGGGTGGGTGGAGACTCTGCTCATGGCATGGCAGTGATGTCCGGCATGCACGGGGGTGGAGACTCTGCTCATGGCATGGCAGTGATGTCCGGCATGCACGGGGGTGGGTGGAGACTCTGCTCATGGCATGGCAGTGATGTCCTACATGCGCGGGGGTGGAGACTCTGCTCATGGCATGGCAGTGATGTCTGGCATGCACGGGGGTGGAGACTCTGCTCCTGGCATGGCAGTGATGTCCGACACGCGCGGGGTGGAGACTCTGCTCATGGCATGGCAGTGATGTCCGACACGCGCGGGGGTGGAGACTCTGCTCATGGCATTACAGTGATGTCCTACATGCGCGGGGGTGGAGACTCTGCTCATGGCATGGCAGTGATGTCCGACACGCGCGGGGGTGGAGACTCTGCTCATGGCATGGCAGTGATGTCCTACATGCGCGGGGGTGGAGACTCTGCTCATGGCATAGCAGTGATGTCCGACATGCACGGGGGTGGAGACTTTGCTCATGGCATGGCAGTGATGTCCTACACGCGCGGGGGTGGAGACTCTGCTCATGGCTTTACAGTGATGTCCTACATGCGCGGGGGTGGAGACTCTGCTCATGGCATAGCAGTGATGTCCGACATGCACGGGGGTGGAGACTTTGCTCATGACATGGCAGTGATGTCCTACACGCGCGGGGTGGAGACTCTGCTCATGGCATTACAGTGATGTCCGACACGCGCGGGGGTGGAGACTGCTCATGGCATGGCAGTGATGTCCTACACGCGCGGGGGTGGAGACTCTGCTCATGGCATGGCAGTGATGTCCTACATGCGCGGGGGTGGAGACTCTGCTCATGGCATGGCAGTGATGTCCGACACACAGTCGATTCTCTTTTTCATGTTTCCTTCTTTCTTGTGGGCAAGCGTGAAATAAAAACGTTTATTTCTGCATTTCGCTCAATCAAAAGTTTGTACAGGTAATGACAAACGAAGGATGCCCCTCGGGAGAAATATCTGAACATTTAATAAACCTGTCAACGTTAACTAAACTGCTTAGCCTTCTTCTTAAGACTTCGTCTTTACCCATTATACTCTGTACAGAATTTGCTTCCACCCCTTCCTCTTTCAGTTAAGGCCACTGTTCTACTCTTAGGCTGAATAAATATTACTTAATATCTGTGTCACATCTATGCCCTCTCGTTTCAAACATTCCTTCTAATGAATTCTTGAGAATCTCTCACATCTTGGTCATGTTTTTTCTTATTGGAGGAAATAACAATTCAACGAGTGATTGCATATTTGAAAAAATATCACTGTGAAAACAGGAGATAAAACCTGAGCTCTTTCAAGTGTTTACTCTGAAGATGTGTGTAAACACATGAAAGCGCTCAGGTTTTATTTCCTATGTTCACTGTTTTTTTTTTTTAATTTTATCTTCTTATTTAAATTTGTTAAAATACAAAATTTAATTCCTTTGCTCTTGCCTCTTAGCTCGTTTCAGTCAGCTACACACTTAGCCGAGGTGATAAGCTATGGATGACACGATGGACACTCTCAAAGGGGTATATTTCACAGTACATTTACGCTGATAGTTTAATCCTTGTTCTAGGGACTAACATATTTCTGACTGGTGGTGAAGAGTTGATCGGCAGCCCTTATGACCTTTTGACTAGTCGGCAGGATTTATACCCAATAACCAATCAGTCAACCTCTGGACTTTTCAAGCTAGTGCGCGCGCCTCGTCAGGCGTGGACGTCACACTGGTTCTGCGTGGGTACTCGGCGACTGAAAATACTTCCGTTGATTGATTTTCTGTTTGAATTTGCGGCGGTGGGGACAAAGCGAGCTCGAACTCTTGGTCTTTTTCATATTTTTTTTTTCGACCGACCCATATATTTAAGCCCACTACATAACTCTTTTGGACGGCTTGAATATGGAGTCTGCTTCAACTGTGTTACTGTTCACTTCATTCCACTTATTTACGTTGTCTAGTATTCTAAAAGATTCCACGTTATTGATCCTTAAAGCAATTCTTTTGAACATAGGTCCTCCATAGGCTGTTGTTGTGATGTAGTTGGCGTCCTGTGATAGACGTGATGTGGTTGGAATGAGTCTCAGGTGATGTATTGGGCTGTATATTTTTCCTTAAGATATTTTTCTTTTCCATTGCTTGACATGTATTCTTCGATACTTTGCCGAAGTCACTGATTTTGTCACTGTCCTTCTCTTCAGTTTTCCTGACTTTACAGTGTTTATCCTCGAATTCTAGTAGCCACTAATTGGACAAATCCTGAAGCTTGTTTACGCTCCCCTGCAATCCATCTGAATCTTCCACTGATTGCGGCAATAAATGGCGTACTGCCGGCAACAGTGAACACAAAACACACGGAATAAACATAACTTTATTGATACATCGTGTAGCTCTGTGTAGAGCTTTATCAATTCACACGACTTGTTAAAGTGTAATAAAGTCCTACACAGACATAAACTTTCCAATAAAAGTTTGTTCTGCAAGTCTCTTATTATTCCACTGGTCGTCTTCTCATTACGTGTACTTAAGCTGCAATCTTTTATTAGCAAAGCTCAGTCTTGTTGGCTGGCCATTACCTTAATGCTGGTGAAGAGCTATTGATTCCAGGATATAGAGAAACCTTCTCTTTCACTAGCTGTGAAGAGCTATTGATTCCAGGATATAGAGAAACCTTCTCTTTCACTAGCTGTGAAGAGCTATTGATTCCAGGATATAGAGAAACCTTCTCTTTCACTAGCTGTGAAGAGCTATTGATTCCAGAATATAGAGAAACCTTCTCTTTCACTAACGGTGAAGAGCTATTGATTCCAGAATATAGAGAAACCTTCTCTTTCACTAACGGTGAAGAGCTATTTATTGATTCCAGGATATGGAGAAACCTTCTCTTTCACTAGCGGTGAACAGCTATTGATTTCAGGATATGGAGAAACCTTCTCTTCCACTGGATCAAACCTGACTGCCTTTCCTTCCCCAAGCGCTGAATGACTGTAGGGATTTAGCGCTTCCCGATAACTGTAATAATGGTCGGTAGGAAACATTTATCAGAAACAGAAAAAAGATTTGATATTGATCTCTGGGAAAACTCGGTCATCACTCTGGCCCAGTTTGACACTTTCTCCTACACAGTTACAATCTGTCTTGTGTTTCTCAGATATTTCTTGAGTGCTCAAGGCCTCCCCCCCCCTGATGCCGCCATCTGTTTTAGAAGTGTGTGTGTGTGTGTGTGTGTGTGTGTGTGTGTGTATGTGTGTACGCGTAACATATGTATAAGAGACATACAAACGAAAAAAATTGAAAATGGGCATTGGAATAGAAAGAGACTTAGAGCTGAGGTACACACACACACACACACACACACACACAACACACACACACACACACACACACACACACACACACACACACACACTCACACACGAGGAGACGGGTGCAGGAGCAGATAAGGGTGGGCGTGAGGAGAGGTATCAGGGCTGGTCGGCCACAATTCACTGCTCTCTCTCTCTCTGCCGGGTTCATGAATTTCATTTTCGACACCATTTGCATGTAGCTTCCACTGTCTCCATCCTGCCACGTACATCCCGCCGCGAGCGCCCATTGGCAGGGAAATATCATGGCAATGGAGGTCCCATGACAATGGAAACCCCATGACAATGTTACCCCAGAGCAACAGAGCCTTCCTGACAACGGGGACCCCATGACAAAGGGTTTACATGACAACCGAGACACAATGTAAAAATTAGTATTATAATTATTATTATAAAGGTGACATTTATTAGAATTATTATTATAATAAATGTATTATTATTATAAAGGTAACATTTATGAAGGGTTTCAGGGAAACCGGCAGGCCGGACTTGATTCCTGGTGTTAATGCTGCAGTTTTGTAGCTGTAGTGTAAGCACGCCTCTGGAGAGACAGTGATGAAGTGAATGATGATGAAAGTTATTCTTTGTCGGGCCACCCTGCCTTCGTGGGAAACGGCCGATGTGTTAATAAAAAAATATTATTATTGTAATTATTATTATTATTATTATTATTATTATTATTATTATTATTATTATTATTATTATTATTATTATTATTATTATTATTATTATTATTATTATTATTATTATTATTATTATTATTGTTATTATTATTGTTATTATTATCATTATACATATATTCACAGGAACGCATTATGCCCGAAAATATCATGCAGTTCCTGGGAATAGTTAGGCAATCGGGTTTCATTCGAGGAACTGGAGGTTAGACCCAATTCATTGGTGTTATTTTGAGGTATAAGAGCCCTCATGAACGCTATATCGTGATATAGAGGCCTTCATAGATACTGTATCGTGATATAGGACCTTCATAGATACTATTTCGTGATATAGGCCTTCATATATACTTTATCCTGATATAGCCCTTCATAGGTACTATATTGTGATATAGGGGCTTTCACAGACGCTATATAGGGGCCTCGATGGGCGTTATATCGTGGTATAGTGTCATATATCACAAAGGTAACTCAAGGCACAGCGATTACTCTTAATTCTTCGGCTTTGTAATGAATGTGTGGAATGTTTACTTACGCGTGATACTTCCTTGAAATCTTTGCTCCACACAGTGGTACCCAGCGAGCGGTGGTACCCAGCGAGCGGTGGTACCCAGCGAGCGGTGGTACCCAGCGAGCGGTGGTACCCAGCGAGCAGTGGTACCCAGCGAGCGGTAGTACCCAGCGAGCGGTGGTACCCAGCAAGCGGTGGTACCCAGCGAGCAGTGCTACCCAGAAAGCGGTGCTACCCAGCAAGAGGTCTTGGCATGCACACAACGCCTCCGGCAAATTACCCTAACCCCAGCAACGCACTCGCCCTCCTGCTGCGTAATTACGTAATTCGCTTCCCTCCTGGGTAACGCGATGACTGGGAACAATCCCACACAGTTACCTCCACTTAGTACACACCGGGTGCGACTCCTATCCCGCCTCCTGACTCGACGAGTGAGCAAGCACTGAACACCATCCTCCCTTCCTCCCCAACCCCATCCCTCAATCCATTCCCCAAACCCATTCCTCCAGCCCATTTCCCATGAGGGAGATATAAATCTAAGCTTAGAACATTACGAACAACTATGTGCTCTTACATAGTATTAAGGGTAGTGACCTGCAGTGCTTCTGCGACACTAGTGATACATGCCTGTATTATTATTATTATTATTATTATTATTATTATTATTATTATTATTATTATTATTATTAATATCTATTATTATTATTATTATTGTTATTATTATTATTATTGTATATTATTATTATTATTATTATTATTATTATTATTATTATTATTATTATTATTATTATTATTATTATTATTATTATTATTATTATTATTATTATTATTATTATTATTATTATTATTATTATTATTATTATTATTATTATTATTATTATTATTATTATTATTATTATTAATATTTTCATTATTATTATTATTATTATTATTAATTTTTACTCTCATCCAAAATTCCGGGAAGTGATGGGAAGATTACATACAAGAGTGGATATTTAATCTTCAATTAAGCGCTAAATATATTTATAAGTCATTCCATTGTACCTGTTTTGTGTTACTCGTCTTGTGGTACTCTACAGGACATAGATATAGTGTTTCAAAATGATGGATCCAATTTCAAAGCAGTTTGCAAACACGTTCAGAGTGAGCAAAAACTCTCACTCTGAACGTGTCTGCTCGGATTTCATCCTCTTTTCTGCAACACTGCAAGCTCCTGATGATGTGTTGATTGCAACACGAAAGGCTAAGAGCTATCTTTCCACCCCCCCCCCCGTGGTTTGTTTTGCATCTTGCATCGCTTGTTCGTATATATATATATATATATATATATATATATATATATATATATATATATATATATATATATATATATATATATATATATATATATATATATATATATATACATATATATATATATATATATATATATATATATATATATATATATATATGTATATATATATATATATATATATATATATATATATATATATATATATATATATATATATATATATATATATATATATATATATATATATATATATATATATATATATATATATGTATATATATATATATATATATATATATATATATATATATATATATATATATATATATATATATATATATATATATATGATAAATATATATATATATATATATATATATATATATATATATATATATATATATATATATATATATATATATATATATATATAATATATATATCTATATATATATATATATATATATATATATATATATATATATATATATATATATATATATATATCACATATGTATATTTAAAACCATTCACAAAATACAAAATCATTTCTTGCTCGTATTTTGTTTTACACAAATTGTCACAAAGAATAATTTGTTCCTGCCAAAAATTTAATCTGGTAAAAAATATAACATCCTTCTTTTAAAAAAACGAGTTTCATATATTGATAAATGTAATCAGCAATGGAAAAATAATCTGAAATTGTTTATCTGCATTTATTCTTAATCGCCACTCCTCTGAGTGGGCCACTCAGAGGAGTGGTTGGTGGAGGCTTGACCCTCTGTCCACTCAGCGCTAGACATACACACGGCCTTACCGTTCTAATGTAAACAGCCTTCAGAACCCCTCAATAATTATAATCTTTTCTTCCGCCAGTTTTTTCTCATTTTTATTTTTACCAAATTTCAGTTTTATATGGACTGGAAATTAGAAAATTGCTAAATATTATTAATAAATAAAAAGGAGTTTCCATAGGAAAGTGGAAAAAATTCTTCCTCTATAAGCCATGCGTGTCGTAAGAGGCGACTAAAATGCCGGGATCTAGGGGCAAGTAACCCCTTCTCCTGTATAAATTCTAAATTTAAAAGAAAAAAACTTGTGTTTTTCCTCTTAGGTCACGTGACTCGGTGGGGTACGGCCGGTATGTTGAAAAAAAAAAAATAGGAGCACCGTGTCTCTGACTTGACCCATCAGAATGCTGAAGGACACAATAACAGCCTTGAAGCCCCTTCTGAGTGTTAAAAGCCTATCTATGTTTTATATTAACGTTCTATCTCTTGGATCCCGAATGTATTCACCTGTTAATGGGCACCGTTGTTCACTAGCGGCAGTGTTTAGCTTCATCTTATCTGTTGTTGAATTTATGGATGGAATCCAAACCCACTGTATCTCGTTATAATGTATTCCAATTGTCTTAAAAAAAAATTTGAAAACCGACAAGTTGAATGAGACACTTCCGCAAGATTTGGGAATCTTCATTGAGGAAACGTTTCACCAGCCAGTAGCTTCTTCAGTCCAATACAGAGAATGACAGAAAAGGATGAGGAGGAGAATGAGGTAATCAGCCCCTCAGCCTGGAGTCGATGTGTTCAGTCCATCAATCTCAAGATTGATGGACTAGCACTTGACTTTTATTCAGTAAATTTAAGAAATAACACCAAGAATTCAGGGAAAAAAAAGATGTGTACCCTCGCTCTGATCCTACCCATATCCAGTCTAGTTCGTCTGTCTTTAAGTATCTTATATGTTGTGATCATGTCACCACTAGATCATTACTCCTTTGGCCAGCCTATAATTTCACATCCTTGAGTTTTTTAGTTTCAAGTTCATGAGAGGGAGGGCTAAAGCCGAGGGGTTTATACGGTACTTGAGAATCGAGAATCAATTTTCGATATTATGAAGGATAGGACAGGTTCATTTATTTGGATCATTAACCCCTCACTAACAACAAGGTTCTGATCTCGCGCATCTATAGTAAGACACAGAAGCAATCTCTGATTGTCCGAGTCATTAGACAAGCAGAACCAATCTCTAATGTTGCGAGTCTTTAGAGACATGCAGAAGCAATTTCAATGTCGCTAGAGTCACGTTAGAGCATTCTCTAGTCTCGCATGTCTTCAGAGAGACATAGCAGAAATCTCTAACAACCTTGCGTGTCTTGAGGGAAACATAGAAGCAATCTCTGATCTCATTTGCCCAACTTAAGTCGTTCCTACTCAGGACTACTATACTTGGACATCAACTTTATTGCTTAAGTCGACACGCTCTGTTGGTAATAATGTATGTTACACCTGTGAGTTTCCTGTGAGATCTCTCTCTCTCTCTCTCTCTCTCTCTCTCTCTCTCTCTCTCTCTCTCTCTCTCTCTCTCCTTCTGTCTGTCTGTTTTTGTCTGTCTGTCTGTCTGTCTGTCTGTCTGTTTGTCTGTCTGTCTGTCTCTGTCTCTGTCTGTCTGTCTCTCCTCTCTCTCTCTCTCTCTCTCTCTCTCTCTCTCTCTCTCTCTCTCTCTCTCTCTCTCTCTCTCTCTCTCTCTCTCTCTCTCTCTCTCTCTCTCTCTCTCTCTCTCTCTCTCTCTCTCTCTCTCTCTCTCTCTCTTCACTATTAGAAAAATCCCTAGAGTCCTCGACTGTGGCTCCTTCAGGAAAAAGTCTGGGCTTACACCATTCCCTGTGGTGTCTGTGACCTGGTATATTTTGAAGAAACAGCCAGGGTCTTGGACACAGGCCCTGGAGAGCACAAATTCGCCTCTTTGTCTAACAGCACTTTACACGAGAGTGTAAATCTTCGTGACACGGTTTCACCTCATGCAATGGGCCGAGGTCTAATTAGTGTTTTAAGAAAAATCAGAGATAAACAACAGTGCTTAAAATCAGCCGCCTTAATTAGCGCTATAAACACGATCACAGAATATGGACAGCTGTGTAACCTGACACGGAGGGTCATCCTCTCTGTTCACCTGCACTGTTGACGTATATTTCATGTTTTTGATAAAGATTTAATATAGCGAAATATAATCAATAAATAAAAGCGTTTCTACACTCCTTGGGTATCTTTTACTTATATACTAATATTTATAAATATTCGAGGATCATTTCAAAAATCATAGTCACATTTTGTGCTCAAATCTAGTGCATCAGTTTACTTGTTCTAATTGAGGCGTTAGATGTGTAGGAAGTACATTGTGGAATTTTAAGGCTAGAAATTGTGAACATAGAGGATTCCTCACACAGAAGCCGTATATACACCTTTGGGCAAACCTTCTCTCAACTATCATTCATAACGTCCAGACGAATTTAAAATTATAGCTGGAACACAGAATACTTTGGATTTAAGAATTCTAGAGAACTTACGTATCAGAAAACATAAACCTTCATTCAGAGAAAGTGATTCGTCAGTTATTTGCCTCCATTGAAATAACTATAGTTTACCACCCAGCAACCTGTTTCTGGCTAATCAAGTTTTCTCTTATTCTGTGTTGCTTTTGCCTGAAAAAATAATTGACAGATAGAGGCCCTCCAGGGTGAGTCTCCATAGGTTAACTTTCCCTCCATAAATAACCTAGTATAGCTTTGTACAGGAGGGCCCCCGCTTTACAGAGCTTCGCTTTACAGCGTTTTCCTAATACAGAGGTTTTTCAATTATAATTATTCTTCATTTATTCAAACTTCCTACAATAAATATATTCACCACTCACTATAAACTAAGGACGAAAATATTTTAAGGTAAGTAATGTGTTTGCAGTATATGCATTTTTTAGGCCTAGCTCTATTGCTCACTTAATATATGATAGTGTAAATGTCGTGCCGATTAGGTAAAACTGGTCAATTAGCAAGAACTCATCTAAAATTAAGTCCTTTCTAAAATTTTCTCTTATACGTTTAAAGATATTTTTTTTTCATTTATGTTAATGTAAGAATTTATAATTTTGTATTAAGAGAAACTTTGAAAACCTACCTAACCTTATTACAACAAGCGCAATTTAATTTAGCCTAACCCAACTAAATATATTTTAGATACGTTAACAATAATTTAATAATAAACAAACACAATGAAATATATTTTTTTCGTTATGTTCAGAATGATTTTGGCGAAATTATTGCATACACAAATTTTCGCTTGTCTTATATGGCAAGGTGAGCGTTGCTATTTAAGCCAAAATCGCAAGTTTTACCTAATCGGCACGACATAAACATGTTATCAGGCTTTTATATGCATTTGAAAGTGATGAAAAGCTATACTATTTCACTAACCTGCTGTATAAGCGGGGCCCTCCTGTATATTATTGTAACTCTCATCAGATAGTTATCGCCTTATTTTAGTAAATTACCTCCCATCTTAGCAAGTTTAATTACTGTTGTATATTGTATATTTAATATTGCATATTTTATAATGTCAATTGTTACGGCAGGTTGATTGTAAATCTCGCAGTGTTATAAACTGGACCAGCTGGCCTGTGAGTTTAGAACTTACCTGCCATGGGTTCGAGCAACACCTGTTCGTTGATTTGCTAATTATCACATTCCAAAAATTAATCCTGATGACGGTGACTGATTTTTCACCGAAACGTCCATTGTATTCAATTTTTTAAATGTCTTAATACACTGTAAGTGTTTCCCACCTGCTATGAACTAAGTTTATATATACACACACACACAATATATATATATATATATATATATATATATATATATATATATATATATATATATATATATATATATATATATATATATATATATATATATACATATATAAGAGAAATGATTGAATACGCTTCTTGTTTACTTCCATTATGATACAGAAAACATATCGTGTATCAGTAATGGGAAATTCTGCTCCATAATCGAAAGTAAATCAGGTCGAATTCAAAATTCTCTTTCATTCTCTTTCAAAAGTATGTGAGCCTTGAGCCCTCCTATCCACCACCCCTCCCTTACAATTATTCCCCAAAATACCCCTTCCCTCCCCCTCAGGATTTTTTCCCCGCACCTCTACCCTGCAACTTTCAAACCTTCCGGGTCATACATATTTCACAATCGTCCATAATATCTTTTGACCAAAGCGTCAAAGTCGTTCTTTAATGTATTCTTTTGAACGACTGTTTTTTATGACAGACTCTAGTGTGTTCGGTACATAAATTTAAAGCGAGTTGCAGAGAGAGTCCAGAAACATTTCTTTAAAAAATGGTAAAAACGTGTTTATAAAGACCCCTACGTGTTTAAAGCTAGGTCATAATAATATTAATAATAATAATAATAATAATAATAATAATAATAATAATAATAATAATAATAATAATAATAATAATAATAATAAATAATAATAATAATAATAATAATAATAATAATAATAATAATAATAATAATAATAATAATAATAATAATAATGGAGATTCATAATCTTTGATATATTGTACCATTTTATTCATGTTCATGTTTTCCATTATATATATGGGAGCGTGGGGAAAAAATGCAACACGTTTCCTTAAGGAACTGGGTTCCAGACTCATCGACACCACCAAGAACCCAAGGGCAGCCACGTTCATGTTCCTGCGTCTCAGCGTGGCCATCCAGAGGGGAAACGGATGCTGCATACTTGGCTCGCGTCCGGCTTCGGGGGAGCTGGAGGAGATTCATAATCTTTGATATATTGTATCATTTTATTCATGTTCATGTTTTCCATTGATGTATTCTGTCTATTAAAAAAGCATTCCATCATTATATATATATATATATATATATATATATATATATATATATATATATATATATATATATATATATATATATATATATATATATATATATATATATGCACATATGGGAGGGTGTGTAAAGAAATTAAGTTGAAAGGGAACATAGAAAAGAGTAAGGTGACGAGAGTATCAAATGAGTTAGGTAAAGAAGAATTGGATATCACATTGGACGGAGGGAGTATAGAAGAAGTAAATGTGTTCATATATTTGGGAGTAGATTGTCAGCAGATGGGTTTATCAAGGACGAGTTTAATCATAGAATTGATGAAGGAAAAAAGGTGAGTGGTGCATTGAGGTATCTGTGGAGATAAAACGTTATCCATGGAGGCAAAGAAGGGAATATACGAGAGTAAAGTGGTACCAACACTTTTATATGGGTGTGAAGCATGGGTTGTGAATGTTGAAGCGAGAAAGAGACTGGATGCAGTCGAGATGTCGTATCTAAGGGCAATGTGTAGTGTAAATATTATGCAGAGAATTCATAGTGTGTAAATTAGGAAGATGTGTGGAGTTACTAAAAGTGTTGTTCAGAGGGCTGAAGAGGGATTATTGAGGTGGTTTGGTCATTTAGAGAGGGTGGAGCAAAATAGG
This sequence comes from Cherax destructor, assembly GCA_009830355.1. NCBI lineage: Eukaryota > Metazoa > Arthropoda > Malacostraca > Decapoda > Parastacidae > Cherax > Cherax destructor. Next base: position 63,023 of record WNWK01001556.1, read on the forward strand.
TTGATTGGAGGGTGTATAAATCTGTAGCAGAGGGGAGGAGGAATAGGGGTAGTTCTAGGAAAGGATGGAGGGAGGGGAGGAGTAAAATAGGTTTCGCGTGCAAGGGGCCTGGACATGCAGCACGCATGTGCGAGCGTGAGTGAATGGAGACGAATGGTTTTGGGGATCTGACGAGCTGTTGGAGTGTAAGGTAGTATTTTGTGAAGGTATTCAGAGAAACCGGTTAGCCTGCCTTGAGTCGTGGAGGTGGGAAGTACAATGCCTGCACTTTAAAGGAGGGGTTTGGGATATTGGCTGTTTGGAGTGACATCTAAACTATCATATCTGGGCTCCTCTGCAAAGACAGTGATATTGTGTGAATGATGGTGAAAGTGTTTCTTTGTTGGGAGTTGGAATAATTGCGTCTAATACACAATTGCCAATTGAGAATGTCAAATTCATAGATTTTGTTCGACTACGACCAAAATCTGAAGTCCAATGGGCATAATAGCATCATCTTGATTTCCCAAGGCTGGCGAAATATCTTCAGGGAAAGCCAGAAGGATCAGACGCAATTTAGCGAAGGTGATAATCCCTCTTAATATGTAAATGAGGAGAATCTAATTAAGAGCATTTACTATATAGCAAAATTTGGTTTCTAATTCAAATGTTTTTATTTCCGTGTTGGCGTCAATTTATAATGATTTTAGTGAAAATGTATATAAAAAAAACTGGTGAAAGAGGTGGTTGAAGTGATAGTAATGAAAAATGTTCTACAAATATATTAGAAATGGTCTGACACACACACACACGCACACACACCAGAAAGTACCAGGAGGAGGGACAGAGAAAGAGAAAGAGAGAGAGAGAGAGAGGGAGAGAGAGAGAGAGAGAGAAGAGAGAGAGAGAGAGAGAGAGAGAGAGAGAGAGAGAGAGAGAGAGAGAGAGAGAGAGAGAGAGAGAGAGAGAGAGAGAGAGAGAGAGAGAGAGAGAGGGAGGGAGACTAACAAAGAGGCTGCCTGGACTTTCCTCGCACAACACTCTTAAAAGCATCATTACTTTTTAAAAACTATCACTACTTTTATATTAGTAGAGTCGAATCACGTCAGGTCAACACAACACTGTCAAATATAATACTTATAAAATATGCTTACGCATATCTGTAATAGGCAAACAATGAAGAGAGTTAGACTTTATTTATTCTTTTGCCTGAAATATTTCAGTATCACACACTCTCACACATACACACAACAACACACACACACACACACACACACACACACACACACACACACACACACACACACACACACACACACACACACACACACACACATATATATATATATATGTATATATATATATATATATATATATATATATATATATATAAACATTGTCTCTACGTCCACAGCAGGACTCGAACCTGCAAACTCTGTATCAGAGTACACAGTATTTTACCAAGGAGCCAAACCCCAGACCCCACACACACCACACACTAGTCACACCACACACTAGTCACACCACACTAGTCACACCACACTAGTCACACCACACACTAGTCACACCACACACTAGTCACACCACACTAGTCACACCACACTAGTCACACCACACTAATCATACCACACACCAGTCACACTACACACTAGTCAAACCACACACTAGTCATACCACACACCAGTCACACCACACACTAGTCACACCACACACTAGTCACACCACACACTAGTCACATCACACACTAGTCACATCACACACTAGCCGCACCACACACTAGTTACAGCACACACTAGTCACCACACACTAGTCACACCACACACTAGTTACACCACACACTAGCCACACCACACACAAGTCACACCACACACTAGTTACAGCACTCACTAGTTACACCACACTAATCACACCACACACTAGTCACACCACACACTAGTTACAGCACACACTAGTCACACCACACACTAGTTACACCACACACTAGTTACACCACTCACTAGTTACACCACACTAATCACACCGCACACTAGTCACACCACACACTAGTCACACCACACACTAGTTACAGCACACACTAGTCACACCACACTAGTCACACCACACACTAGTTACACCACACACTAGTCACACCACACACTAGTCAAACCACACACTAGTCACACAATACACTAGTCACATCACACACTAGTCACACCACACACTAGTCACACAACACACTAGCCACACCCCACACTAGTCACACCACACTCTAGTTACAGCACTCACTAGTTACACCACACTAATCACACCACACACTAGTTACACCACACACTAGTCACACCCCACACTAGTCACACCACACACTAGTCACACCATACACTAGCCACACCACACTCTAGTCACACCACACACTAGTCACACCACACATTAGTCACACCACACATTAGTCCCACCACACACTAGTCACACCACACACTCACACCACACACTCACACCACACACTAGTTACAGCACTCACTAGTTACACCCCACTAATCACACCACACACTAGTCACACCACACACTAGTCACACCACACACTAGTCACACCACACAAGTCACACCACACACTAGTTACACCACACACTAGTCACACCACACACTAGTAACACCACACACTAGTCACACCACACACTAGTCACACCACACACTAGTCACACCACACACTAGTTACACCACACACTAGTCACACCACACACTAGTTACACCACACACTAGTCACACTAGACACTAGTCACACCAAACACTAGTTACACCACACACTAGTCACACTAGACACTAGTTACACCACACACTAGTTACACCACACACTAGTCACACTAGACACTAGTCACACCACACACTAGTTACACCACACACTAGTTACACCACACACTAGTTACACCACACACTAGTCACACTAGACACTAGTCACACCACACACTAGTTACACCACACACTAGTCACACCACACCCGAGTCACACCACACACTAGTCACACCACACACTAGTCACACCACACACTAGTCACACCACACACTAGTCACACCACACACTAGTCACACCACACACTAGTCACACCACACACTAGTCACACCACACACTAGTCACACCACACACTAGTCACACCACACACTAGTCACACCACACACTAGTCACACCACACACTAGTCACACCACACACTAGTCACACCACACACTAGTCACACCACACACTAGTCACACCACACACTAGTCACACCACACACTAGTCACACCACACACTAGTCATACCACACACTAGTCACACCACACACTAGTTACACGTCGTTGTACAATAAAACCTCGGTAACATTTTAATATAAAATGTTCATATTAATCATAAAACTCATACCTAAAGCAATGAATATATCTCTTAATGTTTATGTCATGATAGCATGAGAATATATGTACAGAGGTACGTATATCAGTATGTAAACTTTTAAAGTTTACCCTATATTGGGAATTATAGCACTCCTATCTGGTGGTATACAAGCGTCATGCAGCCTTAGTAACCCTGGTGTAGTCAATGGGCTTTAATCATAGCATCAGGCATTCCGTCAGACTCAGAGAGCTTCCCACAATATAATCCCAGAGATCCGCCAACATTACTGTCTCCTGTCCGGATAATTAGTATTGGAACCGGAACGAAGGATGTTGAGCATCAGAAGATACCTTGGAGTACATGGGAGAACAGTGAAGTATTTCTGAGTACCTGGGTGTACTTTGGAGCACCTGAGAGTACGTGAGAGTGCACGAGTATCATCAAGAAGTGTTGATTTTTTGTACTCAAAAAGGTTTTTCTAGATGACTTTAAAGCATTTTATACTTCCTGTGACACTTAAACACACACTCACGCACCAAGAGGGATAATCGAACACGTGAAAGTTTCCACGTTACTCTCAGAAACTTTATTGCCAGACGCGGCCTTTTCTTCCTAATTTGCATACTTTTTGTTACGTATACGGTTTCATGCCTTCAGGCAACCCATTCGAACCTAAACTAATATATATGTGAATTGCAGTAAACGTTAAGAAACTGACGTAAGAAAACTTTGCAAAACGCACACTAGCTGCATAGTATGATATCTACACATGTATATATATATATATATATATATATATATATATATATATATATATATATATATATATATATATATATATATATATATATATATATATATATATATATATATATATATATATATATATACATGTGTACGTATATATAGTGTGTGATTGTGTGTGACAGGGAGAATTCATATTCAAGTGTTGGTAGGACAGACAGACGGAGGACGACCCCTCACTCACTCTGCTATTCACCTGTCGTTCTAACAAATATAGCTGGTCGATCTGTGTCGCGTTCAACGCCAAATATTCTTTACCAGTGCCTCAGAATTCCTGAGCTTGCATTTTTTAAGTACGGGATATCCTTGATAAACACTGTCGTATGATTAAGGGTATATAATTATATCAGTGTGTCAATTAGTCCTTTAATTAATCATTGAAGCGTAATTTCTCAGCGGATGTAGTTTGAGTATTGCATAGTAAAATAGTCTTTTGTAGAGTTATCAATATTTATGAACGTCGAAATATTAAAGATATGAGAATGAGAAATTTTATCAAGTAATATTATGGATGCAACAATCCTCAGAGTGAATCTCATGAAATTACTTAATCTTTCTCACTCGTTTCATTGTAGTTTGGATAACACTCTCATCTCCAAAACACACACTCACCTCCTGCACACCCCGCACCTTCACCACACTCTCCCCTTCAACACACTCTCATCTTCAACACACCCTCACTTTCACCACACTCTCACCTTCAACACACCCTCACCTTCACCACACTCCCCTACAACACACACTCATCTTCAACACACCCTCACCTTCACCACACTCTCACCTTCAACACACCCTCACCTTCACCACTCTCTCACCTTCAACACACCCTCACCTTCATCACACTCTCACCTTCACCACACTCTCACCTTCACACACCCTCACCTTCACCAGACTCTCACCTTCACCACACTCTCCCCTTCAACACACTCTCATCCTCAACACACCCTCACCTTCACCACTCTCTCACCTTCAACACACCCTCACCTTCATCACACTCTCACCTTCACCACACTCTCATCTTCAACACACCCTCACTTTCACCACACTCTCACCTTCACCACACTCTCACCTTCAACACACTCTCCTCCATCACACCCTCACCTTCAACACACTCTCACCTTCAACACACCCTCACCGTCAACACACCCTCACCGTCAACACACCCTCACCGTCAACACACCCTCACCGTCAACACACCCTCACCTTCAACACACTCTCCACCATCACACCCTCACCTTCAACGCACTATCACCTTCAACACACCCTCACCGTCAACACACCCTCACCGTCAACACACCCTCACCTTCAACACACTCTCCTCCATCACACCCTCCCTTCAACACACTATCACCTTCAACACACCCTCATCGTCAACACACCCTCACCGTCAACACACCCTCACCTTCAACACACTCTTCCATCACACCCTCACCTTCCACACACTCTCACCGTCAACACACCCTCACCGTCAACACACCCTCACCTTCAACACACTCTCCTCCATCACACCCTCGCCACCAACGCAAGCTCACCTTTACAACCTCACCTCCACACCCAAACCTTATCCATGTCCCATAACGTTTCAGACATATTTCCCTCAGCATCACTAACGCTCCTGTGGGACCTTCTTTGTAGCCCACACCACCATCACCCACAACGTTCACTCAACCACACCCACAGTAACTTGTATTCACGCATACCACCAACACTTGACAGTCAATCGCATTAACTCACTTCATCCAGTCTCACCACTAACACACACCCCATTCACCCAACCACCACACATCAACACATCAATGCCCACAACCTTCACCCAGTTACACCAATTCCTAGTCCTCACCTACAATCACACTCAGCACGAACATCCTTCACAGCTACACTCGTACGACTATCTCCCACACTCACACACCAACAACTTCCAGAATCATGCACCAGCTTCCCTCACACACACACACACACACACACACACACTCACAAACACATACTCACCAACTTCTGTCACTCACGGCCGCACCAACATTTCCCTTTCAGAATCACCTCCAAACACAAAGTCAAGCACTAGCAACAGCATCGTAAAGGGAATATATCACTGCCACTGTAGCACTGCTCTCGCTGTCAGAGGTTGACGATACACAATGGTCTTTATATCTCGCCTCGCAACACCGGAATACACAAAGGCTATCACAGAGACTTCGCGCTGGGTACATCAAGTGCATTGTGAGATGTAACTTAATACCAACCGAGTTCCAGCTGCTATTTATATGTCTCCGGGAATTTTATTTTTGTACCCATTTGACTTACGTCCTAGGAGCCATCAGAGCCATCAATGCCGAGGGGCTGAACACTTGTCAAGGCTGAGGGAGTGGCCATCTGAAATCACTTCTTCATATTTTCGTACGTTTATTCTCTGTACTGGACCGACAAAGTTACTGGTTGAAGATCCCCATGTATTACAGACCTCTTATTGATCATGCTAGGAGCTTTCGTTATACCTCATCTCATTTCAAAGCCCAGCCCTATATAAAGTACACAAACTTTTCTCAACTGGATGCGACCCAAAATAGTATATTAACACGAAGGCCCCTATTTACTACTACATCACCGTGGTAAACAGGTGCAAGTAATCTTGTTCATAGTCTGCATTAGCCCGGAATTTTAAACTAGCTTCCTTCAGTTTTGAGCGGAAGATACAGAAGGTGAGGTATGAGTCTCTGCTATTTGTGAATCAATAAGATAATCACGGCACCTATTTACAACTACATCACCGTGGCAAAGAGATGCAAGGGAGCTTTATTCATAGTCTGCATTCGCCCGGGATTAAACTGGGTTCCTTCTGTTTCAGTAAGATATTCAAGGTGCGGTTATGCTGATATTTTGGTAAGATGGCATGGGACATCTGTTCAAAAGAGTGAGCCATCTGCGTCACACTAAACTTGCATTTGTATGTACCTGCTGTTTTGTTTATGCAAGCCATGTCCTGCCGTGGTTACTCGTCTGTGCACTTGCAACAGTATAATATAAATCTACATTTTGCTCACGTTATATTCTTTTGAAACACTGTTTTCTCTCTATCTGTCTCTGTTTCTCTCTCTATCTGTCTCTGTTTCTCTCTCTCTCTTACACACACCTGAGGTATGGAAGAAGGCCAACGTAGTCCCCATTTTTAAAAAAGGAGACAGAAAAGAGGCACTAAACTATAGACCGGTGTCACTTACATGTATAGTGTGCAAAGTCCTGGAGAAAATCATCAGGAAAAGAATGGTGGAACACCTCGAGCTGAACAGGATAATAAACACCAGACAGCACGGATTCCGGGAAGGCAAATCCTGTGTAACAAACCTCCTGGAGTTCTATGATAAAGTAACAGAGGTAAAACAAGAGAGAGAAGGGTGGGTTGATTGCATTTTCCTGGACTGCAGGAAGGCCTTCGACACAGTTCCTCACATGAGATTAGTAAAAAAGTTGGAAGAACAAGCAGGTATAACAGGAAGGGCACTTGAATGGATCAGGGAATACCTCAAAGGGAGACAGCAACGGGTCGTGGTGCGTGGTGAGGTATCACAGTGGGCGCCTGTGACGAGCGGTGTACCGCAGGGGTCAGTCCTAGGATCAGTGTTATTCCTGGTATATGTAAATGACATGACGGACGGGATAGACTCAGAAGTGTCTCTATTCGCGGATGATGTGAAAATAATGAGGAGAATCACATCGGAAGAGGACCAGGCAGGGCTGCAAACAGACCTGGACAAGCTCGACATCTGGTCTAGCAATTGGCTTCTCGAATTCAATCCCTCCAAATGCAAAGTCATGAGGATCGGAGAAGGGCAAAGAAGACCGCTGACAGAGTACAAGCTAGGCGGACAAAGGCTACAAACCTCGGCAAAGGAGAAAGACCTTGGAGTGAGTATAACGCCAAGCACGTCTCCGGAGGCACACATCAACCAGATAACTGCGGCAGCATATGGGCGAATGGCAAACCTAAGATTAGCGTTCCGTTACCTTAACAAGGAATCGTTCAAGACACTGTATACCGTGTACGTCAGGCCCATACTAGAATATGCAGCACCAGTCTGGAACCCACACCTGGTCAAGCACGTAAAGAAACTAGAGAAAGTGCAAAGGTTTGCGACAAGGTTAGTTCCACAACTCAGGGGTCTGTCTTATGAAGAAAGGTTGAGGGAAATAGGACTAACAACACTGGAGGAAAGAAGGGTCAGAGGAGACATGATAACGACATACAAAATACTGCGGGGAATTGACAAGGTAGACAGTGACAGGATGTTCCAGAGAGGGAACACAGAAACAAGGGGACACAACTGGAAGCTGAAGACTCAGATGAGTCAAAGGGATGTTAGGAAGCATTTCTTCGGCCACAGAGTAGTCAGGAAGTGGAATAGTCTAGATAAAGATATAGTGGAGGCAGGAACCATACATAGTTTTAAGACAAGGTATGATAAAGCTCATGGAGCAGGGAGAGCAGAAACCCAGTAGCAGACAGCGAAGAGGCGGGGCCAGGAGCTGAGTCTCGACCCCTGCAACCACAATTAGGTGAGTACACAAGAGCTTTTATTGAGGTTAGGTTAAGAGTTGTCAGCTTTATTTACAATCTGAGAGCTGTTAACCCACCTCAGATCATTTGAAAGACTTCCTAAGCATTATCTTTATTACTTTTTTAAACATCATGAAACATTCAAACAGAAAGCAGGATGAGGTTGGAACCAGCTGTGAGCCAGAGATTTCATATGGTAAAATCATTTTATTTCATTACTGTTGTTGTTCACTATGAATATGTTCCAGATTCCAGTCATCCCAGGAATGAATAGACTTCGAAGAAGTGATGTTCTTGAAAAGGGTACAGCCAGTGAGCAGTTGATGTTTGTTGCCCGTCTTGTGGTATAGTAACTGCCGTCTCGCTGTCCGCCTTGTACATACCAGTAAAGCTACCCACATACCTCTGGTGTTGAAGGCTCTTCTGAAATGACAGATCTATTCAGACCGGATCCAGGCTAGAGGTTAGTCGTCTTGCTCGGTTTTCCATTCTCTCTAAAAGTCGTAGATGAGACTAGGGCAGGCAGTCCGAGAGAGTGGTGCATACTCAAGCTGCGAGTCCAGCTGTGCCTCGTACAGAGATTTGAAGCCTCTACTGTCGAGCAGGCACGAGATACGCCTTATTCCTGTTAGCTTCTTGGCTGCTTTGCTTGCACGATTTGCCAAGTGATTCTTCATAGATATAGTGATGTCAAACTTCACCACAAGGATATCCAACTTATCCCCCACTTTCTCTTTCTCTCTCTCTCTCTCTCTCTCTCTCTCTCTCTCTCTCTCTCTCTCTCTCTCACTTCTCTTCTCTCCTCGCTCTCTTTTTCTGAAACTCTCTTTTCTCTCCCTTCCTCTTGTTCACACATTAGGAAAACAGACTTCCTCCAGGAGTCCGTTTAACTAAATGATACATCGTATCAGTCTGGCTTCCTCTGTTCCTACCAGCCTAGGATGACCACCAACATCCTACAGGAGTCTCCGTTCCTACCAGCCTAGGATGACCACCAACATCCTACAGGAGTCTCCGTTCCTACCAGCCTAGGATGACCACCAACATCCTACAGGAGTCTCCGTTCCTACCAGCCTAGGATGACCACCAACATCCTACATGAGTCTCCGTTCCTACCAGCCTAGGATGACCACCAACATCCTACATGAGTCTCCGTTCCTACCAGCCTAGGATGACCTACCAAATCCTACATGAGTCTCCGTTCCTACCAGCCTAGGATGACCACCAAATCCTACATGAGTCTCCGTTCCTACCAGCCTAGGATGACCACCAACATCCTACAGAGTCTCCGTTCCTACCAGCCTAGGATGACTACCAAATCCTACAGAGTCTCCGTTCCTACCAGCCTAGATGACCAACATCTACAGGAGTCTCCGTTCCTACCAGCCTAGGATGACCACCAACATCCTACAGGAGTCTCCGTTCCTACCAGCGTAGGGTTACCTCCAGCAGCAACAGCCTGGTTGACCAGGCTAGCACCAGACGAGCCTGGCTCATGGTCGGGCTCCAGGAGTAGAAAGATTCTCGAAACTTAGTAAAAGTATATCAAAAGGTACAAGCATTCTACAGGAAACTTCGTTCCTACCAGCCTAGGATGACCGCCAGCAGCAACAGCCTGGTTGACCAGCCTAGGATGACCACCAGCATCCTACATTACTAACACACACATTGCTCTCCAGAATATAACTTTGTTTTACTTTTCACTAAGCAATTCTGCACTCTATGTTGCAAAGGATAATATGAAAAATTTAATGTTTTTTTCTGGAAAGATTTTGGTCACCTGTTAATTAGTGTGACCTGCATGTTGGCAGATGCAACCTTTCTTTGGGTAGGCTTTATCTTCCTTCTGGAAGATGGGGCTCCTCCTGTGAGCGTCACTTTGTAGTTGGTAGGACGTGATCCAGCTGTTGGCACGTGCGATCCTTCCAGTCAGTAGATGTGACCTCATTTTTATCAGATGGGAATTTGTTATTGGCACGTGTGATCTTCCAGTCAGAAGACGTGACCTCACTCTTAGCAGATGAGAACTTCCTATTGACAAGTGTGACCTTCCTGCTGGAAGATGATTGCCTCCTTTATTCAGATGCGACTTTCCTTCTGGGAAGTGTGACCTACCTCTTGATTTAAGAGGAGGAGGAGGAAGGTGGGAGAGGCATAATTCTGATGAGAGGATTGTCTGGCTCCACTCTTGCGGATCCAGGATGAGAGGATCCCAGGGATGAGAGGAGCCCAGGGTTCGAATCTCCTAGAGCCTGGCTTTGCCTTAATGGGACCAGGAATTAGCATACAAAGAACTAATACTTCTTGTGTTTTCCACCTGCATGCACAAATGAGGCACATAAACGTGAGTGTGAAAAGTACTCATACGAGCACGCATGCACTCACGTACATACATTTTATTTAAAGGTGAAAAATTATTTTATATATATATAAGGCACAAACATGAATACAATAGTACAACATATCAAAGATTATGAATCTCCTCCAGTTTCTCTAAAGCTGGTCACGAGCCAAGTATGCAGCAAGCATTTTTTCCCTGAATGGCCTAGCTGAGACGTTGGAACATGCAAGTGGCCGCCCTTGGGCCCCTAGTTGCTTCAATGAGCCTAGAACCCAGTTCTTTGAGGAAACGTATGTCATTCTTTTTCCATGATCCCAGGGTCTCCGATCGCATCGGAACAAGTTAATACTGATGGCTTATGTCTCTGTACTTGCGATCTTGTATTCTTCCCTGTGGTCCGCAGCACCTACCTGTTGCCCAGTACTGTGACGGATGTAGGTGTCAGCCACAGTCGACACGCATGTATAGCCCATGCTGAAAGCTTGCAATTCTTCCAATGATAGATGGTGATCCCGTCGGGAAGGTTTGCAGTGTTGTGAGACTTGCTGGTTGCTAGGGTTCGGGGCTCTCTCTCAGTCGGGCACCCAGTTATTTGTTTACATTGTTTGTTGCAATACTGAAAGTATAAGAGAGAGAGAGAGAGAGAGAGAGAGAGAGAGAGAGGAGAGAGAAGGAAGTTGACAGAACAGGAGAAAGTCGAGAGAGAAACAGGAGAGGAGAGAATTCACTTCTCAAAATGCCAGAAAAATCTCTTGAATTTCAACAGGTCTTGTCGACCCAAAACTAATTTCAGGGCACTTCACGGGCATGGACCTTTAGAATTCACTAGTCTCCTGGAAAATCTTTTCTGAATTTACTCATATGCAGCATTAAGCCGTTTTTTTAAATAATTCACAAACGGGTTTTCAGCATCTTGGCTGCTCAAAATACTAAATATTAATCAATGGAGCATAAGGCCATGTTTAAGGGACTCAAACTTTTGAATCTGGTAGAGTCAAAGATTTACCCCAATGGTTCAAATTTAGGCATTAATGGGATCAAACTTACTACACTACCCAACTGGATGATCCCCGCAAGATTTACCCCACAACGGGTCAAGATCAACTTTTACCTACAAATAATGATCAAAATTTACCCACGTCTGGCCTGTGTGTGTGGAGGGTAGATGATGGGTAGGGGGGATTTGACCCTAAATCTGTGTCTAAATCTGTCTGTGTGTGTTTGTGTGTTGCTTTGACTGTGTCTGTATTACTCTGCGTGCCTGTTCTTGCTTTGTATGTGTGTGTGCGTCTGCTTCTGTGTGCGTGTCCGTGTATGTGTGTGCATGCAGCAGGGAGCCTGAAATTCAACCCTTGTGTACGCGTTATTACTGAGAATATCGAACTACCATTGTGCACCACTGGATGGAGTATGAGGGAGGGAACATGAGGGAGGGAACATAACAGAGGGATAATGAGGGAGGAAACATGAAAATATCTTGAGGGAGGGAATATGATGGTGGTAGCATGAGGGAGGGAACATGAGGGAGGAAGTATAAGGAGGGGAAAACGAGAAAGGAAACATGAGGGGAAAAGTGTTGGATGAATTACAAAGAAAAGAACACTAAGAAGGGAACACTGAGAAGGGAACACTAAGAAGGGAACACTGAGAAGGGAACACTAAGAAGGGAACACTGAGAAGGGATCAACAAGAATGGAACATCATTAAGTGAAAAATAGAAAGGGAAACAAAGAAAAGGAACAACAGGGTGGGAATAAAAGGAAGGGAACCACAGAAAGGGTACAACAGGATTGCTACAACAGGAAGGGTACAACAGGAAGGCTACAATAATAAAGCTCCAACAGGAAGGCCACAACAGGAAGGATGCAACAGGAAGGCTAAAACAAGAAGGCTACAACAGGAATGCTACAACAGGAAGGCTACAACAGAAAGGCCGCAACAGGAAGGTCACAACAGGAAGGCTACAAGACTTATATAAGTCATCCATCTCTTTCAGCGAACCAAAGTAAATTGGAATTTTCCTTATGACTTGTTCACTTTGCAAATAAAAAATGATATATACGTAAATAATGTTATAATATTAAATGCGTATATTAAAAATACTTGAAGCAAATGAGTAAATTACTTTATGTGTATATATAATGCTGTTTAATATTTAATATTTGTTGCTAATCTAAAAATGTACTTGTTTCACTCGTGTATATGAAGCAGGGAGGGGGTCGAGGCACAGCTCTCAAACGTTCACACTATTACTGGATTTCTTTACCCTACCATGCCTCTTCATGAAGCTCTGTACGGGCTCTACTTCCACTGCTTTCTCTCCCTAAATCGTTGCACTTCCTAGTTACAATCAGTCCATAGATATACTTATGTGAACGTCTCATTTTCAGAATTTTTTATTTCTCTGTATTGTTCCTATATTTTTCTATACTGTACTCGTATTTCTTTTGCCAATACCTGTATTTGTCTGTGCTACAATTCTGTCTGTCTGTCTGTCTGTCTGTCTCTCTCTCTCTCTCTCTCTCTCTCTCTCTCTCTCTCTCTTTGTGCCTGCATTTCTCTGTACTCCTGAACTTGGTACTAAACAGTCAACACAACACGCGCAACAGATCGTTTCTAGGTCAGTTATACCATAAATAAATGAAATTATTTCCTGGCGTGTCACGTAGAGAATGAATGTATTATCCAATTCAAAAAACTATCATATAGTTTGGACAGGTTGAACAAGCACAGTAATGAAAAAATACACAGGATCGGACGTGAAATTCACCACAGCATCAGGACAACAATAGTTTGTGAAGGCTACTGAATGAAACTGCTTTCATTTGAGGAAGCCGTCTAGTGAAGATTTTACACAACACAAATTTATATATATATATGTATATATATATATATATATATATATATATATATATATATATATATATATATATATATATATATATATATATATATATATATATATATATATATATATATAACTTTATTGGGGACCCTCATCCTCAGAGAAGACAATAAACGTACCTCAGGGAAAACTCGAGGTTCTCCCCGGAGCTGTTTGAATATTTTCTTCTCCTACCACCCCCTATATATAATGATGGAATGCTTTATTAATAGACAGAATACATCAATGGAAAACATGAACATGAATAAAATGGTACAATATATCAAAGATTATGAATCTCCTCCAGCTCCCCCGAAGCCGGACGCGAGCCAAGTATGCAGCATGCGTTTCCCCTCTGGATGGCCACGCTGAGACGCTGGAACATGAACGTGGCTGCCCTTGGGTCCCTCGTGGTGTCGATGAGTCTGGAACAAAGTTCTTTAAAGAAACGTGTTGCATTTTTTCCCCACGCTCCCAAGGTCTCTGATCCCACTGGGACAAATTGATACTGTTGGCTTATGTCCCTGTACTTGCCGATCTTGTACTCCTCTCTGTTATAAGCAGCTCCTCCCTGTCGCCCGACACTGTGATGGATGTAGGTGTCAGCCAGTGTCGACACACAGGTATAATCCCATGCTAAGAGCTTGCCATTCTTCCAAGGATAGATGGTGATCCCGTCGGGGCGGTTTGCTGGGTTGTGGGCGTTGTTGGCTGCTAGTGTGGCAGGCCAGGATTCGACCCCACGACCTATTGTCCCGCCTCAAGAGGCCACACAATGTACATGTCACCTTACCAACTGAGCCATCGTTCCTACAAACAACATGAGCCTAGCGAACTAGGCTTGTTTCATTTTGCGAGGACACTCGTGGCAGTGGCATGCTCAAGGATATATATATATATATATATATATATATATATATATATATATATATATATATATATATATATATATATAAATATATACATACATGGTATGTATATGTGTATACACCTAAAACACACATTTAGGGTTTTGCAAACTGTTGCAATATTTCTATATTACATGGTAAATGATTTATGGTTATTGTTGTGGACTGGCTGATGCTGGCCATTAGTAATTTGCAAATAGGTATTCTAATTTTCTAATTAAGGAGAGCAGTCCTCATTTCCTCTTTTTTATCTTCTCTTTCACTCTTCTCTCTCTCTCTCCTTTCCCCCTCAACATGATATGTATTAGCAAAAAGAGATAGATAGAGAGAGAGAGAGAGAGAGAGAGAGAGAGAGAGAGAGAGAGAGAGAGAGAGAGAGAGAGAGAGAGAGAGAGAGAGAGATGAGGAGGAGGTGGAGGGAATATAAACAGGGTGAGGAGAAAGGGTAGTAGTGAAAAAGGGTGGGTAGCGAGGCAAGTGCTGAGCCCTCGTTAGTGATACCTGACGTCAAGAATCTCAGACTAATCACAATATACGCGCTCCGTGGGAAGACAAACATGGCGCCTCTTCTCTCCATAATACAAGTCAGGTGCAAAATTTTGCATGCGAAGTGTTTTGCATCTGCATGAGTCATGTCATTAATTTATTGGTATACAGCACTGACAAGTAGACGTTTCGACTAAACAGTGGGCTTCTTCAGTTGAATACAGAAGAGAATAAATATGAAGGCAGGAAAAGAGTGGATAGGTGATCAGTCCATCAGTCTTGAAGAGGTGGTTAGCTTCTCAGCCTTAGTTCAACTCCACAGTCTTGAACTAATGCATGTTCGACTCACACGGGTTTAGCGAGTATTGTTTCAGTATGACAATTATTTTGGCACAGGCAGGACACCTGATTCCTGTTGAGAAAGTTGAAAGAATAATCACTGTCCCTTTAATCTTGAAAACATTTACTCTCGCTATATCGAACATTTTCTTAATATTAGTAATGTTAGGAACTTTTCCCTTAGAAGTCTTTGATATTTTAATGGAATCTTGGGAACTTTCTTACGATAGATCACATGAATCTTAGAAAATTGCCCTTGCTATATCGCTGGAATCTCAAAAAAAAAAAAAACTTTCCCTCGGTTTATCGCTGGATTTGGGGAACTTTCTCGCGATATATCGCTGGAATTTTGTGAACTTTCTTACAGTATATTGCTGGAATCTTGGGAACTTTCTCGCGATATATCTCCTGAATCTTGGGAAATTTCTAGCGAGATATCTTTGGAATCTCTGGAACTTTCTCCGATATATTGAAGGAGTCTTGAGAACTTTCTCGCGATATATCTCCGGAATCTTGGGAACTTTCTTGCAATATATTGCTGGAATATGATTTTCTGAGGCCATTTCTGTCTCGTGCGTTGCAAAATAACTGGTCTTAAAGGCCTCTACAAATAAGAGAAAATTGGCACTCTGTTGTGAGTAACGATGTGAGTGTGGGTTGGGGGGCGGGAGGGGGCCGTTGCTTGACCTAACAGCTGCAACTGCAGAAGCAGCAGCAGCAGCAGTAGCAACAGTGCCCGCAGTGTCAACAGCAGAAGCAACAGTGCCAGTTTTAACAGCAGTACTAGGATAAGTACCAGAAGCTATTAGCAGCAGTAACAGTAGCAGTTTTAGGAGAAGTAACAGAAGCAACAGTGGCAGTTTAACAGTAGTCGCAAGAGTCATAGCAGCAGGAACAGCAGTAGCAGGAGAAATAGTAGTAGCAAGAGAGTCGTTAGTTACAACACCCGCAACAGTAATTGCAGCAGAAGTTGCAGTACCAGCTTTAACTACAGTCGCAACAGAAGTAGCAGCAGACACATCAGTGACAACAATAGCAATTGTAGCAACAATAGCAGCAGAAGTAGCAATCATAGCAGCAGAAGCAGCAATCATAGCAACAAAAGTAGCAACCATAGCAACTCAAGTAGCAACCACAGCAACAAAATTAGCAACTATAGCAACATAAGTAGCAACCATAGCAACAAAAGTAGCAACCATAGCAACTGAAGAAGCAATAATTGCAACAGTAGTAACAGTGGTAGAGGCAGCAATAGCAGTAGAAGTACTCTAACAGCAATAGCATCATCAACAGAATTATCAGCATAAATAAAGCAACAGCAGCGCTACCACCACCACCACTACCTCATTCTCCTCCTCCTCTCCTCCTCCTCTTCCTCCTTTCCCTCTTCCTCCTCTACTCACAACCAGCCAAGCATTCTATTTTTGACACCATTTGGCGCCTGACTCCTAGTGACGACAACTCTTGCAGTCTTCCAGAGTCTCAGGTGTTGCCAGTAGTCTCTCCTTCGTCCATCCCTCACGACGAGGACAGAAACGTAAACACAAATTCGCTATGTTGCGTCCGGGAGAACGTAAACTCCCCATGTTGCGTTAACTTGTCGTATTGCGTCCAGGAGAACGGATACTCGCTGTGTAATGTTAACTCGCCGTCTTGCGTCCAAGAGAACATTAACTCGCTATTTTGAAGTAAACTCGCCGTGTTTTGTCCAGGGGAAAGTATAAAATTGCTATGTTGCTTGCAGGCAAACAATGAATAACGGCTTAGCCTTCGAGTTGTGAACTTTCGCCAACATAAAGTTAGTGTACTGTCCATCAGAACTACTGTATTGTGCACCAGTCCCCCCTCTCTCTCCTCTCTCTCTCTCTCTCTCTCTCTCTCTCTCTCTCTCTCTCTCTCTCTCTCTCTCTCTCTCTCTCTCTCTCTCATTCTCTCGCTCGCTCGCTCTCACTGCAAGTGACACAATAAAGACACACACTGCAGTAACACACAGTAGTGAGACACACAGTAGCAGACGCAAAGCACAGAGACACTGTACAAAGGAAACACCTGTCACCTCGTTCTCATCAAAGGTGTGCACTAATTAGCAGATCTCTGAAAGCTCTCAGCTCTTTGAGAAGATCATCTTGTCGAGCAATCTGAGCATCCTCTGCAGAGTTAATGATCCCCTGAGTTTTGTCTTTAAGGGGCTATGGAATGACTTTTAAGATCTTGTTACCAGGCTTTCCGGAAAATAGCTGATAGGGAAACGTTTGAGATTAGAAGCGCCACTGACTCGAGGAGGGATTAGAATATTTGGGACAAGAAGTGATTTTGAAAGGTTTGTGATTAGAAGGGTTTTTCAAATGTTTGTGGTTAAAATTGTCCGCGAAATGTTTGTTGTTGGAAACGTTTGAGATTAGAGGTGACTCTAATCTCAATGTTTGGAGTTAACATAGTTCAGGAAACGTTTTGTGTTATTGGATTATAAGAGACTCATTCGTTTAAGATTGATTTTTTTTTTTTTTTGCAACATTTGGGATTATAAATGACCTTAAAAAGAAATTCTGATTAGCTTTCATCCTAAAATGCTATGAATTGTAAGGGGATCTGAAACGTTTGGGAATAAAGTGCAAAATGCGTTAGAAACTACTGCAACAAATGGGAGTGAGTTGTAGAACAATGAATAAGCTTTTTCCCGAGTGAAATGAATTCTATTGATTTTATTAAATATTAAGAGTGGTGAAGTGAACTATGCAGTTATCCTCGTCAAGAGAGAATATCTGCCCTTGCTTTGTTTAGGGGAAAATAAAATACATGTCTTTGTCACGAAAATAAACTCCAAAATATTTGATCAGTAAGAAATCCTGCACCTGCCTTAGTCAATTAACTATTCCTTGCTAATAGGAAATAGGGAAATTAGTGAGTCACAGGGGAAAATATCCAACAGGTTACACTGAGAAAGTTAAAATAAAAAACTTTTTCGTATATTTCACGTTATTGAAATGTCTTTCCAAGAATATTTTTTTTTAAATGGTAACCAAAGTAATTTTTCAGTATTTTTAGTATAACACAAAGTAATTTTGAACATTGTCCGATGTTACTCAGAGTAGTTTTTAGAATCTGAAGTAATAAGTTGAGTAATGTGTAGCATTTTAAGTGATAACGTGAGCCCAGCACACCATTATAAGTGATAACGTGAGCCCAGCACACCATTATAAGTGATAACGTGAGCCCAGCACACCATTATAAGTGATAACGTGAGCCCAGCACACCATTATAAGTGATAACGTGAGCCCAGCACACCATTATAAGTGATAACGTGAGCCCAGCACACCATTATAAGTGATAATGTGAGCCTAGCACACCATTATAAGTGGAAATAAAGAGTGAGTTCCAAGCCACTGACCATTAAAGGATCTGGACCAGCACACCGAATAAGTGTGTTGTGTCCAGCACCTTATACGTCGCTACAGTGGCCCAGCTTCACTCTTAGCTGCCCATCACACCATTATAAGTGATAATGTGAGCCCAGCACACCATTATAAGTGGAAACTCGAGGAAGAGTGAGTATTCCAAGTCCATGATGCCAGTAAAGGGCTCTGGATCCAAGAAACTGAGATTAATTGTGTTTTGTTGTGTCTCGTTGTACTCTTCACTGGTCGCTACTAGGTGGACTCTCTCATTGCTTCATGAACTTTGTCTTACCTCTTCTTAAAGCTTAAAGCGTCTTGTTATGTGTTACTGTGTCTATTGATGTCTCATCTACTGGTGACTTTTCGTGTCTCATATTGTAACTTATTATGTCTTAATGTCTTGCGTCTTGTCTTGTGCCATGTTGTGGTTTGGTGTGGCATGTGTCCAATGGC
>WNWK01001556.1:85000-127500 GCA_009830355.1 Cherax destructor
TGAGCAATTTGGAAAGTTAAAGTAATAGTTACACAAGGTGAAAGTACACATTACACAAAGTTCTGTATTTACTATGCAAAGTTTCAGCGAGTAATGAACAATTTTAGATTAGATTACAAAGTTTCAGGAATGGTTATTCAAAATTACAATGATTCAGTGAGTATTACGATGAAATAGTAATTAATTTGCGAAGTTAGTGGTAATACAATGTTACAATAATGGAAAGCTGAAGTAATATGCAAAGCTGAAGAGAGAAATAAACAAATAAACGACGAATAAGAGGTAAGATAGGTAAGCTAATATAATAAGATATTTGTAAGCGCAGGTAATAATACTAATAATGACAATAATAATAATTAATAAAAATAATTAAAATAATAATAATAATAATCATATTATTATTTTTTATTATTATTATTATTATTATTATTATTATTCTGAGTAGTAGTAGTAGCAATGGTAGTAGTAATAGAAGTAATAGTATTACTAATAATTATATTAATAATAATAAAATAATTTCTACTGCAATACTACTATTACTACTACTACCAACACTAATAATACTTATAATAATAATAATAAACATAATAATAATAATAATAATAATAATAATAATATTAACAAAAACACAATAATTATTACTGCACTATTTCTACTACTACTACTACTACTACTACTACTACTACTATAATAATAATAATAATAATAATAATAATAATAATAATAATAATAATAACTGGAAGACTCAAAATTATTAAGTTTTATGCATTGCTTGAAAATATATATCTTAAAACAGGTAAACTGAAGTCTTATTTAACCTAGTTTTTTTTTTTAACCTAAACTTTTTAAACCGAATAATTTTTAACCTGAATTTCACTAATTTGGATTTTCTTTTCACCTTAAGTTTTTAACCTCAGGACTTTTTATCTGAGGATTTTCACCCGAACTTTTTATTTTATTAATCTGAAGATTTTTATCTAAAGTTTTATACCAGTAAATTTTCGTCTGAAGTTTTTTTAGGTAAACAATTTTAACCGGATTTTTTTTTTTTTTTGCATTGAAGCTTTTCAACCTAAAGTGTTTTTTACCTTGAAGTTTTTATTCTTCAAGTTTTAAACTATGAAGTTTTTAGCCATGAAGTTTTTAACCATGAAGTTTTTAACCATGAAGTTTTTAACCATGAAGTTTTTAACCATGAAGTTTTTAACCATGAAGTTTTTAACCATGAAGTTTTTAACCATGAATTTTTTAACCGGGAAGTTTTTAACCTTGAAATTTTAACCTTGAAATTTTTAACTTTGAACTTTTTAACCTTAAACTTTTTAACCATGAAGTTTTTAACCATGAAGTTTTTAGCCATGAAGTTTTTAACCATGAAGATTTTAACAATGAAGTTTTTAACCATGAAGTGTTTTTTTTACCCTAAAGGTTTTACCCTGAAGTTCTCAGGTAAAGTTTCTTACTTGAAGTTGTGAAGGAAAGATAATAACCTCAATAATTTTATTACGCCAAGGCTCTGTCTGTCTGTCTCTGTATCTGTCTCTCCCTTTCTCTTTTTTATCTCTCTCTCTGGTCCACTTTTGTTCTGGGTTCACGTGACTAGTTTACATGATGGTGGCCTTTGTTCAGTTGTTCACTGACCTTTTCAATGCCTTTTCATGACCTCTTTGACTCGAAGAGGAAGGTTTTATTCAGATTTTTTTTTAACCAGCTCTTAATCCAATGAACAGGAGCTCCCTCTTCCTTTCCTGAAGAAGAGCTGACTGCCTACCATTCCCCGTAAGTTGTGTGACTCCTACGAGAATGGCGCCTCCAAAGTAATAAAATATATTATTATTATTATTGGAAGCTCTAAATATTTAGGGGGACATACAGTGCCTGGGTAGTGAGGGTTAACCAGGTGTGAATCATTGAAGGGGAAGATAACTCCTGTTCCTTCGTTCAAGAGCCTTTTATCAGCAATATATATATATATATATATATATATATATATATATATATATATATATATATATATATATATATATATATATATACCTTTGGATTTTCAAAGAGCATGTATAGTTCTTTTATATAAAGGGAAGGGGGACAAAAGAGATTGTAAAAATTATAGGCGGATAAATTTACTGAGTATACCAGGTAAAGTGTATGTTAGGGTTATTATTGAAAGAATTAGAGGTAAGACAGAGAGTAAGATTGCAGATGAGCAAGGAGGCTTTAGAGTGGGTAGGGGATGTGTAGAACAGGTGTTTACATTGAAGAATATATGTGAACAGTATTTAGATAAAGGTAGGGAAGTTTTCATTGCATTTATGGATTTAGAAAAGGCATATTATAGAGTGGATAGGAGAGCAATGTGGCAGATGTTTCAAATGTATGGAATAGGTAGTAAGTTACTAAATGCTGTAAAGAGTTTTTATGAGGATAGTGAGGCTCAGGTTAGGGTGTGTAGGAGAGAGGGAGATTACTTCCCGGTAAAAGTAGGTCTTAGACAGGGATGTGTAATGTCACCATGGTTGTATAACATATTTATAGATGGGGTTGTAAAAGAAGTAAATGCAAGGGTGTTGGGGAGAGGTGAGGGATTAAATTATGAGGAATCAAATATAAAATGGGAGTTGACACAGTTACTTTTTGCTGATGATACTGTGCTTTTAGGAGATTCTAAAGAAAAGTTGCAAAAGTTAGTGGACGAGTTTGGGAGGGTGTGTAAAGGTAGAAAGTGAGCTGGCCGCCAAGGTATTGGACCAGTGTTGTTCGGTCGGTAAAGCACTGCGTAAATTGTTGCAAGGTTTGGCCAGAGATCAATCAGTGTTTGTGAATATTTCGCCTGTTCTTGCGAATTCCTAGCATATATATATATATATATATATATATATAATATATATATATATATATATATATATATATATATATATATATATATATATATATATATATATATATATATATATATATATATATATATATGGGGAGGCACCTCCTCTGGAACTGGACTGGGGACCCTCATATTCAGAGAAAAGAATAAACTTACTTCAGGAAAAACCGAAATTCTCCCCAGAGCATTTGAATATTTTCTTCCCTACCACCTCCTATATTCTAGGTAGACTTTATTTAAAGACAAAATACATTATCACAAATACAATAGGAAGAAGAACAACATAAATAACATTTCAGAGCCTGCATCTCAAATACTACATCCAGCTCCCCAGTGATGGGCCGCATGCCCAGAATGCTGCAGGCATTTCCTCTCTGGATCGCAACACTGAGTCTCTGAAAGAGGAAGGTGCCACTCTGTGATCCTTGGTTTCTGTGATGAGTTTTTCACCCAGCTCTCTGTGGAACTTTATATATATATATATATATATATATATATATATATATATATATATATATATATATATATATATATATATATATATATATATATATATATATATATATATATAATTACATATATGTTTAGTATTCAATGACTTACTCAACTTTCCTGTGGATAGAGTCCGCATGAAAAATACTCTGGTTCCTTTTAACATTGCCGATTCGAAATAGATTTCAGTTTCAATTTAAAACTATGAAACATGCGCTGCATACGGAATGACGCCACCACTACCACCACCACCACACTGTTCCAGACTGCCTTAGCTCTTGTAGGTGCTGTACTCTGACCCTGATTGTGCACTCTGGCCCTGGCGGAGTATTCTGACCCTGGTTGTGTACTCTGGCCCTGATGGAGTATTCTGACCCTGGTTGTGTACTCTGGCTCTGATTGTGTACTCTGGCCCTGATAGAATATTCTTACCCTGGTTGTGTACTCTTGCCCTGATAGAGTATTCTGACCCTGGTTGTGTACTCTGGCCCTGATGGAGTATTCTGGCCCTGATTGTGTACTCTGGCCCTGATGGAGTATTCTGACCCTGGTTGTGTACTCTGGCCCTGATGGAGTATTTTGGCCCTGATTGTGTACTCTGGAGCCTGATGGAGTATTCTGGCCCTGGTTGTGTACTCTGGCCCTGATGGAGTATTCTGGCCCTGATTGTGTACTCTGGCCCTGATGGAGTATTCTGACCCTGGTTGTGTACTCTGGCCCTGATGGAGTATTTTGGCCCTGATTGTGTACTCTGGCCCTGATGGAGTATTCTGACCTGGTTGTGTACTCTGGCCCTGATGGAGTATTTTGGCCCTGATTGTGTACTCTGGGCCTGATGGAGTATTCTGACCCTGATTGTGTAATCTGGCCATGATGGAGTATTTTGGCCCTGATTGTGTACTCTGGCCCTGATGAAGTATTCTGGCCCTGATTGTGTACTCTGGCCCTGATGGAGTATTCTGACCCTGGTTGTGTACTCTGGCCATGATGGAGTATTTTGGCCCTGATTGTGTACTCTGGCTCTGATGGAGTATTCTGGCCCTGGTTGTGTACTCTAGCCCTGATGGAGTATTCTGACCCTGGTTGTGTACTCTAGCCCTGATGGAGTATTCTGACCCTGGTTGTGTACTCTGGCCCTGATGGAGTATTTTGGCCCTGATTGTGTACTCTGGGCCTGATGGATATTCTGGCCCTGGTTGTGTACTCTGGCCATGATGGAGTATTTTGGCCCTGATTGTGTACTCTGGCTCTGATGGAGTATTCTGGCCCTGGTTGTGTACTCTAGCCCTGATGGAGTATTCTGTTCCTGTTAGTGTAACATGACAATGATGTTACAGTATAAAGTATTCACGCACTTGAACTGTAAGCACGACAGCAACACTTGTATATGATTAGGTGATCTGAATACTGAAAAACGGCAATTAACCCACTGCAGTCAGTGGCTCCACCTGGCGCTCATTTACTTATTCTGCATTATAATGAGTGACGAAAGCATTTGCAAAAATAACGACCGCTGAATTTACCCTCTCATCCTCTTATTTTCAAGGTAAAAAAATAACTCGTATTGAATATAAAATAGTGCGGATATAGTCTGCACTCTTTAAAGATGGACCGGGATAGTATAGTTCGGAGGGCCATTTGAACTGTGATGTCCTCGTGCTGCGAGCAAGAGAGCAGTTGAAAGAATGATTGTGAATGTGTTTCCATCATTCGGTCACTGTGCTCTTGTGTTGGCAACCGGACGATGAGGTAAAAAAAAATCCTGCCTCTGATATTAATTTGCGAAGGTGTTGTCTGCTGTAAAACTGATAATTGTATTTCATCAATATTCTTGGTAAATAAAAATATCTACACATGCATCTATTGCCTCTGTCAAAGATGTGTTATTGAAAACAAGTTTGATGTTAAAAGTAGATAACAGTTTAATTGAACTTTGAGAAAAATAAGTAATTAGAAAAATTAATCGAGTCTTGAAAGTCGTAGATGCTTAGAAAAGGAGCATTTGTCATCATCAACTTAGGCATCATCTACTTGTAATACAAAAAAATGTAGTATTACGGAGTTTGATCCATTTTTCATTCAAACTCAAGTAATTACAAATTATCCAGAACAAAAACAAAATATGGAATATGTCTATCTATCTATTTATCTACCTATCTATCTATGCAATAAGTAAAATATCCATATATTTAGTTGGATTAGGCTAAATTAAATTACACTTGTTATAATAAGGTTAGGTAAATTTTCTAAGGTTCTTTTGGTACAAAATTATCATTTTTTACATTAACATAAATTAAAAATTTATATCTTTAAACGTATAAGAGTAACTTTTAGAAAGGACTTAATTTTAAATGAGTTCTTGCTAATTGACCAGTTTTACCTATTCGGCACGACATATATATATATATATATATATATATATATATATATATATATATATATATATATATATATATATATATATATATATATATATATATATATATATATATATATATATATAGTATATATTATATATATATAATTGACAATTTTATGGTCCGGTATTATTTACATCGTTTTTTATTATTTTTTCAGACACTGCTGTCAATATACAATAAGAGTGCGTGACAACCGATCTGCATTCCGAGTTGTATAATTAAACACAATTTTCTCGACTTGCGCCAAGAGGGCTATGTCATTGAGTGCGTTGCAAAGGGTGTAATTAGAGAAACATGAGGCTGGTTGTGGACGATATTGTGTTGTGTGGAGAATTAATTGTTTGAAGTTTGACTGGTCGATCTCTCGCCCTAATTGGTCGCAAATGAATTTTCTTGTTTCTAAGAAAAGGTAAATCTGTTCTGTTTACATTGTGTTTCTTTTAGTGGATGCACTTCGTAGTTTGTGCTTATGCGTGCAAATACACAAACACACTCATGTGATTATGAACACACACATACAAACATATACATTCGCACACACACTCTCTCTCTCTCTCTCTCTCTCTCTCTCTCTCTCGCACACACACACACATGCGAACGTACAAACAGATGAAGAATCCTATCCACTAAAACTAGACTAACAAATACTAAAGAAATCTATTATAGAAGGAGATATGCTAGCGACATGCAAAATACTCTCTCAATAAGGGAAAAATGTAGGCTGAGAGAGAAGAGAGTTTGTGACTCCGAAAGAAGAATCTAACATAAATTTTTAATGCTCAAGCAACCCACAAGTCTTAGATAAAGAAGCGACTCTTCCCTGGGAAGAAAGAAATAATCCTCTCTCTAACTTGAATATAGTGATTGTGTGAGGATCTCGTAGCCCTGGGGAAGGGAAAGTGTGACAAGGTCACATCTCTGACCTAAATTCTGTGCTTGGGCGAGGACATGCTTGCTCCAGGATACGGGAGGTGTGGTAAAGAGAAAGGTCACCTCTGTGACCTGAATCTTGAGTCTACGCAAGGTCCTCCTAGCCCCAAAGAAGAAGAGCAAGGTCACTTCTCCGACCTTAATCTTGTGCTTGCGTGAGCTGAGGCTCGCAGCCTGCAAGCAATTAGCTCCAGGTGAGTTTGGGATGGGATGCTGGGAAAAATGAGATGGGGCTCTAAGATGAGTGATAATGATGTTAAACAGGAGGGAAGGCTGGAGGAGGAGGGGTAGGCAGGAAAAAGAGGCAAGAAAGGAAAATGAGCAAAATTAATTTTGTGCTACAAAGATGTCGGATTAATACGTGTGAAGATTACCAACTAAACGAGGATTATTAAAGCTGCACTTAAAATTAAACTCTCAATATATATATATATATATATATATATATATATATATATATATATATATATATATATATATATATATATATATATATAATGACAACCACTATGAAAAAATGGAAGAATTCCAAGCGCTTTCGTGACTACTCACATTATCAAGGAACTATAAAGGAAACATGACAAGAAGGCTTATAAAGGGGCAGAATACACCTCACAGTCACATCACACTAACAAAGACAACACCTCACAGTAGCGTAATCACACGACTCTGTGAAGAGGAACATAAGAAGAAGAGTTTCAGGTCTTTTCTTATGTTCCTCTTCACAGAGTCGTGAGATGTTACGCTACTGTAGGTGTTGTCTTGTTATGTGATGTGACTGTGAGGTGTATTCTGCCCTTTATAAGCCTTCTTGTCATGTTTCCTTTATAGTTCCTTGATAATGGATATCCAAAGCCTTGAATCTTCTTCAATGTCTATATATATATATATATATATATATATATATATATATATATATATATATATATATATATATATATATATATATATATATATATATATATATATATATATATATATATATATATATATATATACACACTAAGAGTCATACACCTCTCGGTGTTTATAACCTTTTATTTATGGAGGTGATATTGATATTAGAGAACCACACTTGCAAACAGTGGTAATAAATAATATTGTTTATAATAAAATGCTTTTATTGATGGACATCAAGTACAGGCAGTGGGAACCTCGTTACCACAAAGTTAAAGTATAAGCAAGTAATACGAATAAGAACATTAAAAAATATATTAATAATGAAGTTAATGATTGTAAAAATAATAATAACATATTATTTTAATAATTATTATTATACTTAGGAAGAAGAAGTAGAAAACTGAAAAAATCTTAAACATGATAAATGAGAGTAAAACCTGCAGTGAAACTGGTATGAGTGGAGCCGTGCCGAAAGAGGTGAGAGTGAAGGGTGTAGGAAGATAAATGAGTGAGAGAGTGAGTGAGAGAGAGAGAGAGTGAGAGAGAGAGAGAGAGAGAGAGAGAATGAAAGAGAGAGAGAGAGAGAGAGAGAGTATAAATGTTCGTGCCAAAGGTGATAGACAAAGTAAGAATAATGAAAGTGAGATAGGAAGGGAGGGAGGCTGAAAGAGACTATTTTTCCACTGTTTCAAATACATTTTTCCCTCTATAAACTAAGCTTTGTTATCCTCTCTCTCTTTCTCCCTCTCTCTCTCTCTCTCTCTCTCTCTCTCTCTCTCTCTCTCTCTCTCTCTCTCTCTCTCTCTCTCTCTCTCTCTCTCTCTCTCTCTCAATAGCAGTTTTCAAGATTTAGGGCGTCGACCATGAGGCGATCCACTACAATCGTATAACACCCAGGTACCTAGCTAGTGCTAGATGGACAGAGACAACAAGTGTAAGGAAATATGGCTATACGTCTTACCCAGCATAGGATGCTACCCACAACAGTAAGTACCTAAGTACCTAGTTACTGCTAGGTGAACATGGGCAACATGTGAAGGAAACTTGTTTATACGTCTCGTCTAGCTTAGGATGCGATCCACAACAGTCGATAAAAACCCTAGTACCTAGTACTGTTAGGTGAACAGTAGCAGCTGGTGTAAGATGACTTGCCTATAACTCTCTCCCTGCTCGAAATTCGAACCCAGGTTCTTTCGATTTTGAGGGAATACTCTCACTACTAAGCTACGGGACCCCTGTGATAGAAGTGAAAGAGTGAAGAGAGAGATTGAAAGCATGGTAGAGGGAGGATGAGTAATGAATGTGAGAGGGAGATGTAATTGAGGAGAGGCAGGGAGAGAGATGGAGGGAGAGTGAGAGAG
Organism: Cherax destructor; assembly: GCA_009830355.1. Lineage (NCBI taxonomy): Eukaryota > Metazoa > Arthropoda > Malacostraca > Decapoda > Parastacidae > Cherax > Cherax destructor. The sequence goes on from WNWK01001556.1 coordinate 93,982, forward strand.
TAATGGGGGGGGGGTGATATAAAGAGCGGAGGGTGAGGAGGAGGAGAGAGTAAAGGGTTAAATGAGAAATAGAGATAAATGGAAATGAAGAAAAAGGGGGTAAGATAATGTAGATGAAACAGAAGAGGTAAAGTGAGGGAGGGAGGGAGGTAAGGAGGTGTTGGAGGGAGGGAGGGAGGGAGGGAGGGAGGGAGGGAGGGAGGGAGAGTTGAGGTGACAGGGAAATTAATGGACAGGCACAAGATTGCTCAAGGAGGTCACGACGAGGATGACGATAAAAAAAACTGCTACCTCACTGATGATAGAAACGCGAAAGAGCGAAGTAAAGAAATGGAGAAGGGAAAAGGGAGAGAGGCAGACGGAAAGTGAGAAAGTACATGAGAGTACACGGAAGATACTTTCCAGTCCACCGAATACACACAAAGAGTTGTACGTATTTCTCTCAGTGAACATGTACTGAAAGTACTTTACTCCCTATTTTAAGGATTAAAATATTCTTGTCTGGTGGTGAAAGGGTTACGAGCAGCCTTAATGACCCCTAGCAGTCGACCGGCTTTAAACTCCATTAACCAATCATTATCTACTATTATCAGATAGTTGAGACAGGGATAAAGCAGAAGGCTCTCTCCCTCCCCTTCATTCCCTCCGACCACTGTGAGCATGAAACAAAAGATAAAAAAAAAAAAAAACTCATTGGAAAAGAAAGATCGATCAAAATCTTTGCATTTTATATGAATCGCTAAGCTAGTGTGGGTCATTTAGCTCAGGGAGTGATGGGGGCTCAAACCTCCGTCCGCTAAGGTCCCTGACCTTGTGAGAAGGAACAAAAATATACAATTTTCGTGCACGCCATACTAGTTTGACGACATTCTGTCACATTCTGCACTGTGAAGGGTCTTATGAAGGAACTAGGCTGTGAACTCTATTCTGATGAAGGCACAGCATTCATCGATTCCAACAAGGTCAGTTTGAAAGTAGTGCAGTGAAAATAAGCTCCACACTTAAGGAATGAACGATCACTGATGAAGTGATATCCGCTAGAAATGTTCACGACCAATGAAACTTCGGATACGACCTGTCTAGTAATATAATAGCTGTTTTTCTCTACATAAAGCTGGACCTGATGGTCGACCCTAAGTACAATGTGCTCGTAGCAAGCAGTAAGATTACCTATATCCCTCTATCTCACTGCTATATCTCTGTCTCGTCTAGTGCCTGTTTCTGTGTCTCTCACTATATAATAACTTCCACAACTCCCTAACACACCACAAACTTCTCCTTCACGCCAATATTCTCCTCTTTTCCAGCCACAGGGAATTTTCTTTTCTGTTGGAACTTCGAAAACAAATCTAATTTTACTGCTCATTAGAGATACTGTCGACCTTTCTGTTGCCTCTACACCTCTTCCCTCAACTGCTTTCCCCCTGCTCTCTTCTCTCTTCCTCCCTCTCCCTTTCCGCTCCCATCCTTCCCCCTTCTCCTATCCTTTTCTCTTCTTCCTTTCCTATTATACCTTCCTTCTTTTCCCTGCCTTCCCCTTTCCTCTCTTAGTGCTTTATCTTTTAATTCACTTTGCTCCCTTCTTTCCTGTTTCCATTTCTTCTACACCTCTCTCTTCCTTCACTTTTTTCCCTTCATCCCCTATTCCTTTCTTTCCCACGTCTCTCGCTTTTCCCTCTTTTCCTTTCTTCTCTCTTCTTCCTTACTGCCCTTCTCTTCTTTTTTATTCGTCCTTCTTAATACTCCTTGTTTGCCGTGTTTTCATCCTGCTTCTTAACGCTCCCTCCTCTTTTTTTCACTTTCCATTTTTTCCTCATCCTCTTGTTGCCCTTTTTCTCATCCCTCTCTCTCTCTCTCTCTACCATTTCTCTTTCCATCCTCTACCTATTCTGCCCTACCTCGTCATAATATAACTACTCTCCCTCTTCTTCCTCTTTCTTACTCTCCCCATCTTATTCCTCTCGTTATCCTCCCTCCCTCCTCATTCCTCTCCCTCTAAAGTCAAAGAAAATACCGCTTTAGCCCACTCATTATTTTTTTGGTATTAAAGTCTCCGACGACATTAAGTTCAAGAAAGATCATTGAAGAGCCGAGACTGTGTTTTTAACCTTGAAATTAACACAAGGAGAGTGTTGCCATGACTGGCAGTTGGTGTCGACAGCAGGATATATACACCACGCTTACTCGGTGTATATATATCCTGGGAACTTACTTTAATCCCTGATTTGCTGATTAAAGTATTCTTCCCTGGCGGTGAAAAGGTTAGTTGTAGCCTTCAATAATCCCTAGTGTAGTCGATAGGCTTTAAATCTCGTTAACTAACCAACTGGTGTCGACGAGTATGATTTTAGACACGTGACATCGTGTGGACACGATTGTAGTTGAAGTATGACGTAGCCGACAAGTGAAAATAAGGCTCACACGGCAAATGGAGACGTTTCACCTACATGAGGTGAAATGCAGGTGAAATGCAGCACTAGTAAAGGTCTTATTTTGCTGGATGTTTCCTCTTCAGAATACATATAGCATGTTTAGAGGTTCCTTCTCCTTCTCCTCCCGGTGACTGCAAGAACTGTGATGTGCAGTGATTCCAGTTGCATTGGTTCAATGATGTCTGTTGTCCCTGCAGTTGCTTGTAGGAATCATCATCCTAGTTTTGTGCCTTTTGGCATGATTGTAAACAACCTACCGACCAGGGCTAACCAGCTCAATTTGGGACTGGTTGGCTGTAGGTTCGCAGTCCTTCTCGTTGCGTGGGTGAGGTTTTAGAGAGATTACAGAGAAAATATATTCTGGTGGCGTATTATTCAGTAATGAGCGAAACGTCGCATTGGTGCGTCAACTGAGGTGGGTAGTAATTGAACGAGGTATTTCAAGGTTAATTCAGGGGAATAATAATAATAATAATGGCGTTATTGACGTGTTTCTCGGTAATTAAGGGAGTCATTGCGTTACCGGAGAACCTACAAGAAGAAGAAGAAGAATTGCGTTAATCAGAAGTTTATTATTATCATAATCATAATATAAATACAGTAAAAGAATAACCCCAAAAAAGATGTTAAATTTGATAAAACGTAGGTAAGCAAAAAGCCCAAATAATGTTGGTAGTAATGTGAAAAAATAATGATAACTATCTTTGCGGATAAAAACTCTTTCTATCTGTCTCTCTGTCTGTCTGTCTGTCTGTCTCTCTGTCTCTGTCTGTTTGTTCGTCTGTCTGTCTGTCTCTCTGTCTCTCTGTCTCTGTTCGTCTGTCTGTCTCTCTTTCTCTTTCTCTCTCACTCTCTCCCCTACGTACTTCCGGCTTCTCAGCTACGCTCCTCACCCCACGAGAAAAATAAACAAGTTTGAGAAACAATTCTTCTCTTCACTTGCCCTTCAGGGAAAGTTTTCGCAAGTTGGTAATTTCCTAACGCAGTTTGCCTTCAGAGTACCATTGAGACCTGAGGCTGTGGATGGGGAGAGGAGGCTGTGATGAGGAGGCAGTGATGAGGAGGCAGTGATGAGGATGCTCGGATCAGGACGCTGAGATATGGAATGCTGTGTTGAGGGTGCTGAGATGAGGAGGTTCCGTCGAAGAGGCTGAAAGTAAGAGGCAGTGACGCGGAGAATGAGGCAGTAATGAGGAGAATGAAGTAAAGAAATGTGAATAGAAGGACATGCTGACGATGATTCTGGATGAGCAGGTGATGGAGTAGCTGGGACTAACGGATGACCGGGCGGGGAAAATATTCCTGGAGAAATGTTAGTTGAACTGGGAGAAATGCTAGACTTTAAGTGTACTGCATTTGTTGGAGCGTTTGATGAACAAGCTTGAGGGGTGGCAGAGGATTTGGTGAATAAGCCCGAGGAGTGCTGAAACACCTGGTGGTGTTGCATGAGGGTGTTGCATGAGGGGCTTGGAAACTTTTGGAGCACTTAGTGGTGTTGCTTGTCAGTGCACTCCGCCAGAAGTTGCAGGGAAGCAGGAGAGAGTCATGAAGGTGCTCGGCCATGGAGGTCGACGAGAAGAGAAACACCAGCAGAGAGAGCAGCAAGTTCCTGTCGCTTGCAGCAAAGACCTGTAAGACTTTATAGCCTTCAGAAGAAATCAGCAGAGTTTTGTAGCTTCAAGCAGAGATCAGTAGGTTCCTGTACCTGGCAGCTGAGATTTGCAGGCTCCTGATGCTTTCAATACCAACTCTTGCAACAGAGCATGATTGTTTATTCCTCAAATATCCCCCAGCAAAATCGCTTTGTCGATTATATGCGTGTGTATGTGTCTGGCTTTCCTTCCATTAGTGTTTAGGATTTCAAAGGTCTCAAGCTATTGCCTCCAGCACGGAAGAGTGGTTCATTTAAGGCCACGGCTGGAAACGTATTGATTTTGGTCGAGATAGGGCAAAGTTCAAGGTAACAGGGTCAAAAGTTACAGGGAACTGACTGATCTGTGCTCACACAAGACTTTTGAGTTTCATTAATGGCTTCGCTAGGTCTTTTATTCGTAGCCAGTTATTTCAAGAAATTTATGTTATTTGATGGATTGAGAAACACAGCTAGAGTGAAGACCATCACAGTGTCTGAAGTTGCAACGAAGGAAGATGTAATCATGATTATCTTTTGGTGATATATCTAAAAAGGGCAGAAGGATTAGAGACGTACTTGGAGCGTAGTGTTAACTGCAGAGGCTGTGAAATAAAGGAATAGGAATAAATTTGGAAAATTGAAATGTCATTCGCCACAACACGTGTGAAAGGCAGAAAATCTATTGAAAGAAATAATAAAATATATCATCTTCACGAAGGAAATTAACTCGTTTAATGAAGAGGCGAAGCAAGAAAAATACTCGAAACACGGGAAGGGAGTCAGAGAGGAGGACCAGGGAGGAAGAAACAGGAGGAGGAAGAAGGAAAGGAGGGAAGGAGGACAGAGATCGCTAGTAATATTAATGTTTCCTCGACTTGGCAATATCAGGAAAACAGCAAAAGTTAAAAAGAAAGGTTGGCCATATAGCGTGTGGAGCAACGAGCCGCTGGTTGTTATAACATTTGTGACCAAGTTATCTCTGCTTCCTGCCTGCTGCTGCTGCTGCTGCTGCTGCTGCTGCTGCTGCTGCTGCTGCTGCTGCTGCTGCTGCTGCTGCTACTGCTGCTACTGCCGCTTCTGTTGCTGCTGTTGTTACTGTTTCTGCTGCTGTTGCTGTTGTTATTGATGCTGCTGTTGTTTCTGCTCTTCCTTCTCTCTCTCTCTCTCTGTCTCTCTCTGTCTATCTCTCTCTCTCTCTCTCTCTCTCTCTCTCTCTCTCTCTCTCTCTCTCTCTCTCTCTCTCTCTCTCTCTCTCCTCTCTTTCTCCTTCAAAGCCCACTTTTCACTCTTTCTAACTACATCTCTACTTCACACTCCCATTTATTCGAGCTTTTATTTCTCTCTCTCTCCTTCCCTCTCCAAATTTACTCCGTCTTCCTTTTCCTTCTCAATCCATTTCTTATACCTTACCTCACCTCACATGGCCTTCCCTCTTGTCTTCTATTTTTTCATCTCTCCCTTATTCCATATTTATTTCATCTTCTCTCCCCTTAATACAGTCACCCTTTTCCAAATATCTTCTATTTTTCTCCCTCTTCTACGACGTCACTCCCACTTTAATCCAGAGAAATCTTAGAGACAATATGCTGAGCGCGAGTTTCTGCAGTAACTATTACAAGCCTTCTGGGGCTTCTTGAAATTGTTGATGAATTTAAATTGGATATTTAGGCAGTTGGCTAAGGAAGAATGATGGTGGACCTTCTTCTTTATGCACTGGAGCCACTTACACCCTTTGATACTCAAATTCTTGCAAGAAGGGAAAAGAAATAGTATAAAAAAATTATTTTGGGTTACAATTTTATGTTTATTGTTCAAAGGCGCGTCACCCAGCGTCTCAGTATTCATTTTCGGTATTATTGATGGATGGAGACTAATGCGGCAAACGATGGCAATGATGTTCGCCAATACCTAGGCCTCTGGTTGCGCTAAGATGTTAGTAACTCACAGATGTTTTGGTCACAGTCACTTCTAGCCCCACTAAGCCCTCAGAAGTTCAAAGGTGTTTACCATAAACCTGGCCACGCTAAGACATTGTAAAGCTGTCAACTGGTCACATTAAGACATCAGCCTCAGAGATGTTTACCAGAAAGCCGACTTCTAGTAATAAAACATCACTTACACAAAGATGTTTACATCTAATCACGCTAAGGACACGTACACATCATCAGCACACAGACATTTACCAAAGACCACTCCTCTGGAAGCACTGAGCACACACACGGACATCAGTAGCTAAAATTAAACCTCGATAAGCTGCGTTAGCAGTATAATTGTCCATAAACCTCCAGACGAAGGTGCAATAAAACCCAGCATTAAATTTCACACGGCTTTTATATGTGTTTACATTTAAAACAGGTTAATGTAAGAACAAAAAAAATGCCGAAATGCATCGCCTCACCTCTTGTTATTAGGGAGATACAGTGCTGAATTTTTTAAAGCAAATTAACTAAACCAAACATTAATACATTAACCAAGAGCTCTACAGCGGGGGAAGGGGGGAATATATCTACAGTGCGTTAAATCAAAGCCTAAGTAATGAGATAAGCCAAGGTTTCACAAGATCAAAGCAAACTAAACAGCGAGAGAAACCAAGAGTTCTTCAGACAGGAAAAAGAAGCGATAACGTTCCAGCAGATAAACAAAGAGTTCCACGACACAAGCGAACCGAGTCGTAACAAGATAAACATGGAACACCATTGAAAGATGAACAATGAGACTCACAGCATGATAAACCGAAAGTTCCACAGAAGATAAACCAATAATGCTCAGCATGATGAAAATGATGTTTCACAGCAAGATAAACCTACAATGTGATAAACCAAGAGTTTCACAGCAAGATAAACCCCCAACATGATAACCAAGAGTTTCACAGCAAGATAAACCAGCAACATGATAAACCAAGAGTTTCACAGTAAAATAAGCCAAGAACCCACAACATGATAAACCAAGTACCCACAACATGATAAACGAAGAACCCACAACATGATAAACCAAGAATCCACAACATGATAAACCAAGAGTTTCCCAGCAAGATAAACCAAGGAGCCACAACATGATAAACCAAGAGCTCCACAACAAGATTAACCTACCTCATTTTCCTTCACCAAAATCTCATTCCTTCCCAGTCAGTCACCTAGAAGTTCAAATGAGCCACAGACATAGGTGAAGGAATTCCTTCAGTGGGAAGAAATAAACAAATGGGATGCATCAGAAGGGATGTAGTGGAGACCAACGCAGTTTACAGTTTACAAAGAAGATATGAGAGAGAGCTGTAAAGATATGAGAGAGCTCTGAAGGTGTGAGAGCTCTAAATACGCAGGGAGTAAGCTACACCAGTTAATCAAGTCACGATGCTCACATCACATATGTGCAATGTGTATGTAATATGTAATGTGCCTCTGCATGGAATCATGTGTCAGCTGAAGTTACCTGTATGGAATTGTCAAAGATGTTATCACATAATCGTAATTATCCCAAGTGGCATCATCTGTATATTAGCATAAAAACAATAGCATCACAACAAAAGCAATTTAGAAACATTTGAGGTCTACTATACGTCAGCAGATCGATTCAAACCTCATTAGGCATCTTGTGTTATTGATTTCATACTTCTTGGCCATACGGCATTTCATGTACTAAAAAGGTGACTCAAACGCAAAAAATTCATCAGTATCTTTAAAGCAGTTCTTACATCGCTTTCCCGTACTCAAATCTTAAACAGCTCCGAGTTCGCTATCATGCCGTTCTCTCTCTCTCTCTCTCTCTCTCTCTCTCTCTCTCTCTCTCTCTCTCTCTCTCTCTCTCTCTCCCTCTCTCTCTCTCGTACGCACCTCTTACGCAGATTACAAAACAATCAAATTTTTCCCTCAGCTGACGTTCTACAATACACTGCCTCTACTCAGCTCCCAGCAGACAACCTCAGCATCGATTTCACTCTTCTAACACACACTGATTTGACTCCCCAAATCACCGAGGGTTAACATTATCTGCTCTGTAAGAAAATCAACCACTGAAATCACCGCCATTACAAGCCACCATAATTACTCTTTATCTTCTTTATCATTATCATCATCCACACCATCATCATCATCATCCATACCATCATCATCATCATCACTATGATAACTTTCATCAACACTACCACTATTGCCACGCCAACTATCACAGCCACCATTATCACCACCACCGCCACCACCATTATACTATCACCACTATCACCACAACCACCGCCACTGCGTAAAATTCTTGTTCTTCCAGTGTGTGAACGAGAGCAGCAGCAGCAGCAGCAGCAGCAAAAGCATCCATAGAGGTAAGAGGATAAGTAGAAGCAGCAGGTACATGTTCACGAGCAGACGCAGCAGGTACAAATGCAGGAGCAGCAACAGCAGATACATTAGGCAGGAGCAGAAACAGCAAGAGCAAAAAAAAAAAAAAAAAAAACAGTTGGAGTTGAAGCACCCGTATCCAGCAGTTGGGGAAACAGCAGGTAAGACGATAGTATGATGATCAGTAGGAACAGCAGAAGCAGTACTAACAACGTCAGCAGAAAAATCAGAATGAGAGAGAGTGAGACTGTCAGTAAGGTGTTTGTGTGTGTGTGAGAGAGAGAGGGAGAGAAAGCAGCAGATCAAGAAAGTTTTGTCGCTGGGAGGCCTGCTGTGGCCTTGGGTGAGACGCTCATGTCAATGTTTGTGCCAAGATAAACGAAAAATGAAGTATATACGTGTGTGTGTGTGTGTACTCACCTAGTTGTGGTTGCAGGGGTCGATTCACAGCTCCTGGCCCCGCTTTATCATACATCTTCCTAAAGCTATGTATGGATCCTGCCTCCACTACATCACTTCCCAGACTATTACACTTCCTGACCACTCTGTGACTGAAGAAATACTTTCTAACATCCCTGTGATTCATCTATGTCTTCAACTTCCAACTGTGACCCCTTGTTGCTGTGCCCCATCTCTGGAACATCCTGTCTCTGTCCACCCTGTCGATTCCTCTCAGTATTTTATATGTCGTTATCATATCCCCTCTATCTCTCCTGTCATCCAGTATCACAGCCACCCTTATTACCACCACCACCAAAATATTTTGTCGAAACATTTAAAAGCCAGACTCTGGAGTAACGTTGAGCAAAATATATCATTGTGTTCATTTATATTGGTGATAAACAATGTTTCTATTTGTTCATCATGACATCAATGCAGTTTCAGCAAGCTTAGATAACTTAGCTCAATACATGGAATTTTTAATGAAACAAATTTCAATATCTTACCTCATCTTCATGTACACTGAATTAGCGACGAAGTCGTGCTAAATGCTTTCCATACTTCCTTCGTGGTTGTCAAATCACAGAACGTGTGGGACTCGAACCAATGGCAAGCAAATCCTAAAGCTCGCAGGCCAGTGTGTTATCCACTTGACCACACCGGGGTAGTAAGATTCATCCATCCAGGTGTGTTTCTGTACGCCACAGAAAGGGTTAGCAAGGACCCCTACTAACTTGCCACGGATTCGAGATTTGTTTGCAATAGTGTTATTACGATTCCGTGAATTATAGTTGCCTCTAGAGGTTATACTTCGGTTATTATGCTGTAGTAAAGTATGGAGGTGAGCTGTAAACGACAACTGCTGAAACTGCAAAAATATTTTTTTCTTAAAGGCGAAGGACCTTGAAAACATCATACATAGTTGATTAATATTACTATTTTTCGACACATCTAGTAATCTTCAAATGGTTTAAATAAAAGGACATTTTCACCTTAAAATTTATAAATTTAAAAGAAACTTCTGTTAATGATCTGTTAATAAACTTAGAAATTAACAGACGATATTCTAGCATGATGAGTGAAGCATCAAGGTGTTAGTATGGTGATATTTGGATATTTACAGACGGCCGGTGACCCCCAACCATGCACGTGACCCCCACAAGGGAATACAGAATAATTAGTATGTACTGTGAAAACGTGTGTGTATGTGTACTACAATGGGACACCTCATATAAGTACATAGGAGGAGGAAATATCTGGGAATTTGACGAACTCCTCACTGACACATTTAGAGTGAGACACACTCTCACAGCACACATGTATCACAGTTACAACAAAGCAGAGTGACACATACACTGCAAACATCTGTCCACAGAGATGAATACAGAAGTATACTATACTTAAATGGAGCTAAACTCCTACTCTAATGCGGGAATCCTCCCTGCATCCTAAGCAGCAAGACTTCCACACACGCCTCTCACACCTGCCTTCTCTCTCTCTCTCTCTCCCTCTCTCTCTCTCTCTTTCTCTCTCTCTCTCTCTCTCTCTCTCTCTCTCTCTCTCTCTCTCTCTCTCTCTCTCTCTCTCTCTCTCTCTCTCTCTCTCTCTCTCTCTCTCTGCTTCCAAGCAAAAGACTCAATATCTGGGCAGAGAATTCTGGAGTAACGTCATAACAAGGCGACAACTATGACTGGACGAAATGTGAATAGACGAGCATAGCAAAACATACACACAAAAAAGAAAACACAAATACACACGAATCTCACCTGTCCTGTTCTTGTCAACTTAAACATGTACGCATCCAGTCCTACCTCCCCACTCACACTTACATAACAGAATATATATATTAATATATATACATATTCTATCACATGGCGTATAAATATTTATTCTTAAATCTGTAATATCTCTGCTGCAGAAATGTAAATAATTAATATATACAAAATTTAATATAAAACTTACATAAATTAAGAAAACGCTAATACAAGCCCAAAGATACAAGTGCATAAGGTCGGCCAGCTCACAAGAGCACATTAATAATTTCATATAAGTTGGTGGACCCAGAATTTGTTGATGGGAAATGTATCTTAGATGTTAAAACTAAAATGTTTTATGTTTAACAGCTGCAAAAATAACAAAATCTTAACAAACATGTGAGACTGCCTTAAAAGCTGGTTCGGAACGGGAGGTTCCCCCTCGAGGGAGGTGATTGAAGCTGGTGAAGAACTCTTGATCCAAGGAATTAGAGCTACGTTCCTCAGACCAAAATGAATATAAAAATACGTGAGGTTTTAACCCAGAACGACTCCTGGGGGGTTGTTGGAAGAAACATCAGAGAGTGCTACGTAACTGCGAAGGAGAGAAGAGGTTCTGGACGTGAGAGTAGAATGGCGGTCGTGAGATGAAAAAGTTTAGTGAGACGAGGCCAACGAATGAGTTTAACATTGCTTCCCAGAATGTCCGGGACTAGATTAAATGCTTCTTTTAAAGGTCTTCAGTAGCGTGAATCCAAGACTGCTTCAGTAGCAGTGAAGCCCAGACCACCTCAGGAGCAGACTCAAGCAGCGTGAAGCTCAGACTTTTAACGCAGCAGAAAACTACCTAATTTCGAAGAGCTAAAATCGTTGGTCATTCAGCGCGAGCAGTACTGAATATTCGCACCACTGTCCCCTAATTCTATTCGCCTAGTGAGTCGTCCATCCTAGTTGCTAGATTAGCGCTTGTGTCTCCTAGTTAGCGGACGGTTCATTGAATGACCCTCAGAATCTTAGCGTATCACATAAACATAATGTAATAATAATGCACTCGACTATTCCTAACTCAGGAGAAGATCCGAAGAAGCACGAACCTTAGTGGTTCAAAGACCATGTTAGCTTTCCTCTTTTTCTGGATGACAGAGTTGCATGCTAGTTCCCCGGCGTCTGAGCCACCTGAAGACTGGACCAGAGTTCAATAGTTAGACCTGGGGAAAGATGACTTTTTTTTTGCGATGCGTTTTAAATCTGGAGGTTTTTTAATGAGTTGAGGAAAGTTTCGGAGGACAGTTGAACTCGAAGAAAACTTGAGGAGGAAGACCTTGGCTAATTCAGGACGCGAAAGTCTGGTGTAGCAGAGGACTATTATTTAATGTGGTGGAGGTCATCTGGTGTAATGGAGGTGAATTGGTATAATGGAGGTCACCTGGTGAAATGAAGATCACCTGCTGTAGCAGAGTTTACCTGGTTTAGCGAAGGTTGCTTGATGTACTGGAGGTTAACGGTGTATTGTTCGCTTGCTGTAGTAGATGTCATTAAGGTCGCCTGGTATAGATCACTGGGAGTTGTGAAGGCAGACTATCGCGTAGAATTAAATAAAGGCAATAAAAGGCATGAAAATCATAATATTAGATTTTCTGCCAGTAAAGCAAATACAGCAAAGATGAGACAAATGAGAGGCGGATAATGAGAACTCTAAAAACAAAAGAAATATCGCCAGAGATGGTACTGTTCAAATCACCTGTGCTCTCACGCCCGAAATTTCCTTCTTTGCTCATAGCTTTATTCAAGACAAGAGAAATATTAAAGATGGACCAGATACAGAGTCAAAAAAGCATTTAAACTACTGGGAACGCCTCGAAATTCTTGGAATATCCTTTTAGGAACGAGGAAGGGAAAGATACCTGAAAAATATTTACCTGGAAGATGTGAAAAGTCCAGGTAATAAGTCTACAAATTAAAATATTAACTTACTCGAGTGAGAGAGATATGGTAGAAAGCATAAAAATAAATCGAGTGAAACGTAGAGGTGCAATAGACACAATAAGAGAACACTGGTGTAAGACTCTTCCAAATACTACCACAAATATCAGAAATATTGTCGAAAAAATTGCAGAAGTCTTCAAGAAGAAGCTGAGCCCTACCTCTGCAAAGTGCTAGACCAACCAGGCGGTAATGGCTATACGACTCACGGGGCCTTTAACAGCAAAAGTCATGCCGAACAGGCAATCGTCTTGGTAGCCTGGTTACATGCTGAGCTGCAAGGGCAGAAAAGTACTAGAAACCGGTCAAAGACGAATTATAGGAAGGTAGGTGATTTAGTGGAGGTCACCTGGTGCAGGTGACCTCCACTATGTGCTTCAAGACGAGTACCTCTTCTTAGTTTAAAATTTTTTAGGAACTTTGATAAATATTATTTTCTGAGAGCCCAGTTATTTTTCAGAATGAAGACTAATACTGATTACGTTTTCCAGTTTATATTAAAACAGATAATTCAGTGAACCAGAGCTAATTATTTACTGTGATTTTGTGGAACGACTGAGTTTTAGAAGGTGAAAAAGATCCTTTTTACCATGATGACACAGTGGTTTGTATAAATATTTTCTTATAGATAAATCTATGGTTTTTCCAGATTATTTACGCGTTGCATCTTTCTAGCAGGGATAGATCAACGTCTGAGAATGAGGGAGGTTGTGGTGGAGGTGACCGTGGAGAAGACAGATGATTGTGGTGGTGTTGAGTGGAGGTGACGGATGAGGGAACGAGAGGAGGGGAGGAGTGGATGCATCAGGGAGGAGGTACGAGACGGAAAGAGGTAATATATATATATATATATATATATATATATATATATATATACAATATCTTTCCTATCTTACCTCTTTCCGTCTCGTACCTCCTCCCTGATGCATCCACTCCTCCCCTCTCTCGTTCCCTCATCCGTCTCCTCCACTCAACACCACCACAACACACACACACATATATATATATATATATATATATATATATATATATATATATATATATATATATATATATATATATATATATATATATATATATATATATATATATATATATATATACATATATATATTCTCTCCCTCTTCAGAGCTCGCTATCTCCGGCTAATGTTTGGTCCTGTGTCGCACATCGTAAAATATGGTGATGATGATTAGTCCTGCAATAATGGAAGTTTTCTTGGGGCTGAAGATGCTACTGAATATTTAAGTTTACCTCACCACCACCGCCTCCCTGGACGGCAGTTTTCGTGTCGTTATATACAGTGCAACGGAAGTCGCTCGGAATACAATTGCCCGTCGTTATGTTGTAGCTGTATTAAAAAAAATGTAAATGTGTTTTTTTTTCGTATTTTCATTGCAGCTACTTTAAAATTTACTTTAATTTGATCTTGTCTTAAGTACGCGGCGACTTGACTCCTTCAAGGCTGGTTAATGGGATTTTAAGCCTATCGACTACACGAGTGTTATTTAATCCTTTTTGTCACCTATTCACTACCCGTCAAGAATATTTTAATTCCTGAAACGGGAATTAAAGTAAACTCTTAGCATATATACAGTGAGAGAGGGATACACATCGCGGTGTATATATATCCTGTCCTCGTGTTCGCGTAATTTATAAGACCACGGTAATGTGATCAGAAGGTTTATTTTTCTCTTTGGCAGTGAGTGATGTGGATGCTTAAATACTGAGGATTAAATTAAAGTTGCACTGTAAATCTGGCAGTGAGCGATGTAGAGGATGAAAGCGGACATTCAGATACCGACGCTACAGGACATTCAGATACCGACGCTACAGGACATTCAGATACCGACGCTACAGATCTGCAAAACACAACACAAAGGCATACCTAAAATCACAGCGTCGTAATATACGCAAAAATGAAGGACTGCTGTTGCCACCCTGCTGTGACCATAAATTATTAATAATCACACACACACACACACACACACACACTCACACACACATACACACACGCGCGCGCGCGCGCGCGCACTTTCTCTTCCTCCTTCTCCTCCTCCTCTCCCCATTGCTTTTCCCTCACTTCCTTTCCCCCTCTCTCCTTGTACCCCCTAACCTTTCCCCCATCTCTCTCCCCATCAGCCACTGTCCTCTGCCACTCCTCTTCTTCCTCCTTCTCCTCCTCCTCCTCTTTCTCCCTCCTCTCCCCCCTTGCTTTTCCTTAACTTCCTTTCCCCCTCTCTCCTTGTACCCCCTAACCTTCCCCCATCTCTCTCCCACTGCCGCTGTCCTCTGCCACTCCTCTTCCTCCTTCTCCCTCCTCCTCTCCCCCCTTGCTTTTCCCTCACTTCCTTTCCCCCTCTCTCCTTGTAACCCCTAACCTTCCGCCCATCTCTCTCCTCCTATGTCACTGTCCCCCCCCTCCCCTCTCTATCTCTCTCCCCCTACCTACCTCCCTCCGTCTCTCCCTCCCTACAACAAACACCCCCTCCACACACACGCACTCACTCCCGAAAATACATAAGCTCTTTATTCTGTGGTAAAAAAAAATGGGTTACCAAAGAGCAGAACTGAGAACCAGGGGACTGGAGGAAGAACCTGGGAGGGAAGATTGGGAGGCAGAACTCACAGAAAGGGAGGAAGAATGGGGAAGGAAGCTAGAAAAGCTCGGCAAGAAAATGGAGGAGAGGGTAGTTGCAGAGAGCAGGAAATGGGAGCAACAAGCCATAGCAGCAGAAGCTAAGATACAGAGCTTAGAAGAGGAACTAAAAAATCTGAAACAGCCTAAAGAACCAAAGGACAGAACAGCCATGCCATCAGGGACTGCTACATCAGTCATAGACGAGGGGACTGTAGTGAGGAAAGGAGCTATACTGTATGCAAAGGCCATATCAGAACCATATGGGGCCCAGGAAAAGACAAGGAGCACATCAAGAACAAATGAGGAGACTAAAGACAATGAAGGAGCTAAGCTATATGCAGAGGCTCTAACATACAACTGCAGTGCCCAGGAACAGCTGAGCAGGAAAAAAGACAGACCACTGAGCACAGGGACATCAGCTAGGGAAGAGACTGAAGAAAGGAATGCTTCATTGGCAGGAATTAAGTCGTCTCAGAAGATGCAAAGGGAAATACAGTGGGAGGATGAAAGGGAGAGGTCAGATTTTGCCTATTGGCTCCAGGAAGTTGAAGGGGAAACTTATGAAGCAAGAAAACAGGAAGAGAAAAAAGTGATTGAAAGTATCATAAAAGCAATAGGAGAGGACGACATGACCCAGTTGACAAATTTTCAGTGTATTGGGTGGTTTGCAAGAAGAAAAAAACAGGATCCTGCAGGAGAAAGCATGACTATGGGACATACCGGAGTACCGGAGAGTGTACCTCGACTGAGACAGAACACAAGAAGAAAAGAAGCTCCTGAAAGAGAAGGTACAAAGACGCAAGGAGGAACGAGAGGCTATGATGGAGATGAGCACGAGAACCCAGACCCAGGTGAAAGGGCAAACACAATCTCCTTCAGAACCATCCACAGAAGGAATCCAACCATGGCAACCCCAATGCAACTGAACAATCTAAACCAGAACCCACACACTGTACCCTCTGCCCTCACCCCCCTCATTACAAACATCACCCCCACAGCAACCCTCCATAGGCTCTCTTCCCCCACCCCCTCATCACAAACCCCCCTACAGCAACCCCCCATAGGCCCCCACCAGGGCTTCCGCTTCCCCAACCCCACCATTCTTCCCAGACAACAGTTTTAGAAAAGAAGTTGAAGGTTTGGTATACAAACATGGATGGAATAACGAATTAATGTGAGAAGTGACACATAGTAGTGACATCATAGTAGTCACAGAAACAAAACTCACTGGGACGATAAAAAACGCAATCTTCCCACCCGGATATCAGATCCTGAGGAAAGATAGAAGGAGCAGAAGGGGAAGAGGGGTTGCACTGCTCATTAAAAACCGATGGGGATTTGAGGAAATGGAAGGAATGGACGAGATTGAAGAAAGGGATTATATAGTAGGTACAATTCAGTCTGGGGGACATAAGGTAGTAATTGCAGTGATGAATAACCCGCCACAGAACTGCAGGAGGCCAAGAGAGTAGAGCTAAGGTACTGGTTATGGGCGATTTCAACCACAGGGAGATTGATTGGGAAAAACTGGAGAGCCAAGAAAAACATGGAGAGCCAAGATGATGGATGTGGTACTGGAAAACCTCATGCATCAACATGTTAGGGACACTACCAGAGAGAGAGGGGAGGATGAACCAGCAAGACTGGACCTCGTGTTCACCCTGAGTAGCTCAGACATTGAGTAGCTCAGACATTGGAGCTAGTGATCACGTGGTTCTGAGCTTTGAATACATAGTTGAGATACAAATGGAGAGGGTAACAGGAGTAGAATGGGGAAAGCCAAACTATAAAAGGGGATTCTACACAGGTATGAGAAACTTCCTGCAGGAGGTTCAGTGGAAAAGAGAATTGGTAGGAAAATCAGTAAACGAGTTGATGGAATACGTAACAACAAAATGCAAGGAGGCAGGGAAAGGTTTGTTCCCAAGGGCAACAGAAATAATGGGAAGACCAGAACGAGCCCTTGATTTACTCGAAGGTGTAGGGAGGCAAAAACTAAGTACACTAGAGAATGGAAAAGGTACAGAAGGCAAAGGACCCAGGAAAATAAAGAGATTAGTCGAAGAGCCAGAAACGAGTATGCACAGATAAGGAGGGAGGCCCAGCAACAGTACGAAAACAAAATACCATCGAAAGTCAAGTCTGACCCAAAGCTGTTGTATAGCCACATCGGTCAAAGACCAGGTAATCAGGCTAATGAAAGAAGGCGGGGTGCTCACAAGAAACGACCAAGAAGTATGTGAGGAGCTCAACACGAGATTTAAGGAAGTATTTATAGTGGAGACAGAAAGGACTCTAGGAAGACAGAACAGAGGGTACACCAACAAAGGACATACCAACAAGTGTTGGATGAAATACACACAACCGAGAAGGAGGTGAAGAAGCTGCTAAGTGACCTTGATACCTCAAAGGCGGTGGGACCGGACATCTCTCCGTGGGTCCTTAGAGAGGGAGCAGAGACTGTGTGTGCCACTAACCACAATTTTCAACACATCCCTTGAAACTGGGCAACTACCTGAGGTATGGAAGACGGCAAATGTAGACCCCATTTTTAAGAAAGGAGACAGAAACGAGGCACTAAACTATAGACCCGTGTTACTGACGTGTATAGTATGCAAAGTCATGGAAAAGATTATGAGGAGGAGAGTGGTGAAGCCCCTGGAACGGAACAAGATTATAAACGACAACCAGCACGGATTCATGGAAGGAAAATCCTGTGTCACAAACCTACTGGAGTTTTTTGACAAGGTAACAGAAGTAAGACTGCAAGAAGGCCTTCGACACAGTTCCTCACAAGAGATAAGTGCAGAAGCTAGAGGATCAGACATGTATAACAGGAAGGGTACTGCAATGGATCAGAGAATACCTGACAAGGAGGCAACAATGAGTCAAGGTATAGGATGAGGTATCACAGTGGGCGCCTGTGACGAGCGGGGTCCCACAGGGGTCAGTCCTACGACCAGTGCTATTTTTGGTATATGTGAATGACATGATGGAAAGGATACACTCAGAAGTGTCCCTGTTCGCAGACGATGTGAAGTTAATGAGGAGAATTAAATCAGATGAGGATCAGGCAGGACTACAAAGAGACCTGGACAGGCTGGACAGATGGTCCAGCAACTGGCTCCTTGAATTTAACCCCACCAAATGCAAAGTCATGAAGATCGGTGAAGGGCAAAGACGACCGCAGACAGAATATAGGCTAGATGGCCAAAGACTGCAAACCTCACTCAAGGAGAAAGATCTTGGGGTGAGAATAATACCGAGCACGTCTCCGGAAGCACACATCAACCAGATAACTGCTGCAGCATATGGGCGCCTGGCAAACCTGAGAATAGCGTTCCGATGCCTCAGTAAGGAATCGTTCAAGACTCTGTACACCGTGTACGTCAGGCCCATATTGGAGTATGCAGCATCAGTTTGGAACGCACACCTGGTCAAGCACGTCAAGAAATTAGAGAAAGTGCAAAGGTTTGCAACAAGGCTAGTTCCAGAGCTAAGGGAAATGTCCTACGAAGAAAGGTTAAGGGAAATCGGCCTGACGACATTGGAGGACAGGAGGGTTAGGGGTGACATGATAACGACATACAAAATACTGCGAGGAATAGATAAGGTGGACAGAGACAGGATGTTCCAGAGAGGGGACATAGAAACAAGGGGTCACAATTGGAAGCTGAAGACTCAGATGAGTCAAAGGGATATTAGGAAGAAGTATTTCTTCAGTCATAGAGTTGTCAGGAAGTGGAATAGTCTGGCAAGTGATGTAGTGGAGGCAGGAACCATACATAGTTTTAAGATGAGGTATGATGAGGCTCATGGAACAGGGGGAGAGAGGACCTCGTAGTTGTCAGTGAAGAGGCAACCACAAATAGGCGAGTACATCGCCCGTTCCACCTACTACCCACCGATCAGTCACACGCCAGCGACTCGTTTTTGATTATCCTCAGCTTCCAGCTGTTCCGTAATGAACTTCAGCTGAGCACCAAACTCGACGGACGTGCACATTGCCAGGTCCGCTCTACAAAGGGACGCAGGTATTGATACGAAGGCTGCAAGGTCGCTGCACTTGAGTTTCTTGCACCGTTGACTCCTGATACGAAATTAGGATTGCGAGAGATCAGGTCGAGGCTGTAACAGTGCCTGCGATTATACTAGCTCTAAGGGGATAAATTATATCCATTACATCAATTATATTCGTTATATACTTTATATTCATTATATCCATCATATCCATTATATTCATTATATCCATTATATTCATTATATCCATCATATCCATTATATCCATAATATTCGTTATATTAAGTTATATATATATATATAACTTAAGTGCTCAGTGCCTCAGGAACGAACGCCTCACCGGATACATTACATCTGCAGATACTGAATGGACGAAGGGAAGAAAATGTGGCAGCTTAACTTGACCGGAGAGAAAAATCGAATAGCCCGGTAGGTAAATCGAACAGCTGGGTAGGTAAATTGATCAAGTTGGGAGGTAAATCGGAGAGCTGGGTAGGTAAATTAGACAGCTGCGAAGGTAAATCGAGCAGCTGGGGAGGTAAATCGAGCAGCTGGGGAGGTAAATCGAACAGATGGGGAGGTAAATTGAACAGCTGGGGAAATAGCGATGGGAAGGACAAACGCTGTTTAAAGTTAGTGAGGGTTGAGGAGAGAGCACAGGGCAGCGATGGCCTGTGACCTCTGGTGAAGGAATGGTATTTTGTCCGGGCTGTTACTGTGCTAGGCAGACTGGAATATTTCAGAAAACAATAGAGTCCAGCCCACAACTCCAGCTCCACATGGAGATTCTAGCAGATACAGCAGCCCAACCTTCCAGCATAGCTGACACCCAACCAGTCCTGACGCCTCACTACTCCCAGCTTACAAGCTTCGCCTTTCCCTGGTTCAGGTTCCCCCAGGGTAACTCCACCATGTGCTCTTCCATAAGGAGGGAATTTCCTAGACCAAGGGGAGCACCAGTTCTCCTGTTTCTCACACACAAACAAAATATTTGAAAAGAGTCTTACGATATCTCACGAGAAAGCTCAGTCCTACGAGAAAGCTCAGTCCTACGAGAAAGCTCAGTCCTACGAGAAAGCTCAGTCCTGCGCGAGCTCAGTCCTACGAGAATGCTCAGTCCTACGAGAAAGCTCAGTCCTGCGCGAAACACCATTCAAGATAATGTCTTCCAGTTCATAAAGATATTAATAACGAATTATATGAAAAGGAAAAAATATATGCTGGATTTCCACGTCGAGTCTTCTTCGTGCTGCGTGATTATAATGAATATAACGAATATTATGGATATAATGGATATAAAAATGGATATGATGGAATATAATGAATATATATATATATATATATATATATATATATATATATATATATATATATATATATATATATATATATATATATATATATATATATATATATATATATAATATATATATATATATATATATATATATATATATATATATATATATATATATATATATATATAGGATCACACAATCCTAGGATTGTGTGGTCCTGTGGGTTAAGGCGACATGTGATTTTCGCTCACCACAAGGCAGGTTCGAATCCTCGGCTAGTCGCAGTGTTGTTATTGATTCATTACCACTTGTTCGTGGTCACAATAATATATATATCATGCTGAATAGGTAAAACTGGTCAGTTAGCAAGACCTCATTTAAAATTAAGTCATTTTTTAAATTTTCTATTTCATGTTTAAATATATATTTTTTTCACTTATGTTAATGTAAAAATTAATAATTTGGTACCAAAAAAACTTAGAAAACTTACCTAACCTTATTATAACAACTAAATATATTTTAGATAAGTTTACAATATTTTAATAATAAACAAACACAGTGAAATATATTTTTTTCGTTAGGTTCAGAATGACTTTTGCGAAATTATTGCGTACGCAAATTTTTGCTTGCCTTATTCGGCAAGAATAGCGTTGCCATTAAAGCCAAAATTGCAAGCTTTACCTATTCGGAATGACACCTACATCCATCACAGTGTCGGGCGACAGGGAGGAGCTGCTGACCACAGAGAGGAGTACAAGATCGGCAAGTACAGGGACATAAGCCAACAGTATCAATTTGTCCCAGTGGGATCAGAGACCTTGGGAGCATGGGGAAAAAAAATGCCACACGTTTCCTTAAAGAACTGGGTTCCAGACTCATCGACACCACCAGGGACCCAGCGCCTCAGCGTGGCCATCCAGAGGGAAAATGAATACTGCATACTGGGCTCACGTCCGGCTTCGGAGGAGCTGGATGAGATTCATAATCTTTGATATATTGTACCAATGTATTCAGGTTTGTGTTTTCTGTCAATGTATTCTGCCTATTAAAAAAATTCATATAGAATATAAAATATAGGGGGTGGTAGGAGAAGAAAATATTCAAACAGCTCCAGGGAGAACCTTGAGTTTCACATGACGCTCTAATCCACACGACCACTCAATCCTACAAGAATCACGCACCCAGCAAAGCTATAGGTGTTTTACCGTGATCCGAGGACATACTGTGGTGTGGGTGCCTCTGAGCTAATTTCATTCTACTCCCCGTTTGGTGTACTAGCCTCCACAAGCAGTATATATATTATTGTAACCACGAACGAGTGGTATTTAATCAATAACAACACTGCGACTAGCCTCACCATGAGGTGGGCCAAAATGATATGGGTTCAAGTCCTCGGCTAGTCGCAGTGTTGTTATTGATTAAATACGACTCGTTTGTGATTACAATATTATATATATTGCTTGTGGAGGCTAGTACACCAAACGGGAAGTAGAATGAAATTAGCTCAGAGGCACCACACCACCGTATGTCCTCGGATCACGGTAAAACACCTAGCTCTGCTTGATGCGTGATTCTTGTAGGATTGAGTGGTCCTGTGGATTAGAGAGTCATGTGATTTTCGCTTGTCATGAGGCGGGCCAAAACGACATGGGTTCGAGACCTCGGCTAGTCGCAGTGTTGTTATTTATATATATATATATATATATATATATATATATATATATATATATATATATATATATATATATATATATATATATATATATATATATATATATATAATGCTAGGAATTCCAAAGAGCAGGCGAAATATTCACAAACACTGATCTCTGGCCAAGATCAGGAGACTCGAACCTACGAACCTTGTGACAAGGTATTCGCAAAGCTGCGTACCTTAGTCACAGGAGGTCGTACAGGTACTTCGAGTCTCGAGTCGGCCAAGATCAGGATCAGTTTTTTTTATTATATAGCTATATTTATATTCTGTTTTTTTTTATTGCTTGGGAAACAAGGAATGATACTGGGTGAGTCAAGAGTGTGTCAAGGTGTTCATCAGAAACGGTTTTAACGATTCTATCGATCTTAACACAAAGGAACACAAGGGTTCCCTGGACACTTGCCACACTGACCACTTGGTCCACAGGCAATTTCCATTCACTATTTAAAGTAGCCTGAATTCGTAACAGTCTTAGAGGCTGTGATGATAATCATTATACACATCGACCAGTGTATATCTTGGTGTATAAACAACTAGAGTTTATTTTAATCTTTTAATGTGGTTTAAGTATCGTTTACTGGTGGAGCGCAGGTGACACACAGCCTTAGTGATAATCACGTAGTTGATAGGCGGCTATAATCCTCACTACATTGCATTTTGGAGGAAGTACTAACCGCGTAGAGGTCGTCCAGCGCTTGGTGAATGGGAGGTAATTAGGTTCGATCCAAAGAAAGGAGGAACAAGTCCAATTCCTTATATCAAGAGTCCCTCATCAGTGTCGAAGAACCTCCCTCGAGGATAGGCTGAGATTAACTGTATTAAATTAACTCACTAACTGGTCCTTAAGGTGCTAAATGCCATAATGGTTCTAGCAATCCAAACGGTCCACACGGGCCACACGGTCCACACGGTCCACACGGGCCACGCATAACTCTCTTTCATTAATGAAGGCTACCAGAATTCCTTCACGTTTCTTGCCTTCCGTAATTCTTCTCTCAGTTCAATCTCTCGTTGTGTTGTTACCTTCGACGGATATTTGTCTTGTAGTAGTTAACACTCAGGTTAATATGGAAGCTCGAATATCCTAAATATTTTGGCTGGTTTGTTAGGTTTAAAGGGTATCGACTGCATTGGGAAGATTATAGCTGTCTTTCACTTGTACGTCACCAGTCAAGACTACTTTAATTCCTAATATATATTGTTCTTAATGCTAAGGTAAGACTTTAAGTATGCCTTTGACCCCATACCATTCTAGTTCCTCTTACATGAATTAAGCTCCCAGTGTGTGTATCCTGATACATACCTCTCGGTGTCTCGGAAATAATCTAATTAACAATTATAACTTTTTTCTTGAGGTTGTACAGTAGTGAAACTGATGGGCAGTATATATCGTGTATATACTGTATTGCGTATATAAGGTTTATAATCTGGTTGGTTAGTTAATGGGGCTTATAGTCTATCCTATTGACTACACGAGGGTTATTAAGGCTGCATGTCACCTGTTCACCACGTTTCAAGAACATTTTAATCCTTAACAGTGACCTCTGTCTTTACATATCTTGAGTACAGTCTGTCTTTATTGAATGTCTGAAACCTAATGCATAATTAATATTTTTTTGTAATTTATATATTCTTAACCATTTCTCTTAAGTCGTCATTCATCTCCATTTCGCTCACACTTTCATGAACTTGTATTTTCTTTCCATGTATAAAAATATTTAAAATAACTATTCCTAACTCTTGTACGGAGACCCCCAAAATCATTTTATCTTTTCCCAAACACTTTCTTTGTGAAGCATTCTTGATTATTCTGGATAAAATTCCGCTTTACTCTCAAGATAATCTTTTTACTCGTCACCCATCCGTCTTGCTGATTCATTCCACGACGGTAACTTTTCTTCTCTTCTCCACATATCTTGCCCCTGATGCGCTACTAGATTGTCTACTTTGACTTCAGTAGTGTTTCCTAGGAGCTCATGCGACGTAAGCCGTCGTGGCCCTTAAAACAAATACACCAGTGGTTCCTCACACATTTCCTTTAGTCACGGACTCAGTAGAAATCCTTTTGTGATTTAAATGTTTTTTTTTTTTTAAAACGACAAGTTAAAGTCTGAGACTCTTGTCCAACATTCTTCTGCATGTCCGAGACTTACAATTACAGAAACGTGACTCTTAACACGAGGTTCGTTAACCTGCATTCCGTTCTTTGACTAAAATAAAAGATGTTGATGCCTGTTGAATGAGCACTAGTGTGAATTCAGTGTTTGAACACAAAAATACACATTTTTCTGGGTGTACTAGTGGAATGAACCCTTCAGCTGGAGGAACAAAACCTTGAAATTATTGAATGAGACACCAACCCGGTGGAAAAAAAACATCTAACGGACAGAACGAGATGTGGAATGAAACACTGAATTGGTGGAACGAGGGAGCGAGACACTGAGCTGCTTGAACGAGACACTGAACTGCTGGAACGAGACACTGAACCGGTGAAACGAGACAATGACCCGGAGGAGCAGGACCCCCAAACTGGTAGAAGGCTTCCTCGAACTGACTGTACGAGACTTTAAACTAGTCTCACTTCCGGCCATATCGTGACCCCCACCCCCCCTCCCTCGGGCTATGCCTCGCTCTCCGGAACAGACCCAACTTTCTTCTCTGAAAAAAGAATGTACATTATCTCTACGATTTACAGTTTTAATATATATTCCTTTCACAGTTGTCGGCAGCATATAATATTCTCCTTCTTGCAGGCACGAAGGGAAGGACTACTCTGAGGCTTACATCTGCAATATGTATGTATTTATGCATGTATGCATATATGTATTTATGTATGAACTACCCTCTCTCCCTCTCTCTGAAGACAAAACACTTTGCTTTTATTGGAAACGCACGTTTCGCCCTGTTTAAGATCTTTTATCAAGATTTTGTAAAATAGAAACTTGTCTCACTAAAAGTGTATATTTTATTCCCAATTGTCGACTGTATGTCAATTCAGTGCTAGCCCTCCCCTTCCTCGGATTAAACCTGATTTCTTACTATTCTCTAGTATGATCCCAGCCGGTTTTAGCAATTTTCGATGTTTAAAAATAATAATAATAACAACACTAATAATAATAATAATAATAATAATAATAATCTGTCCTTCAGTTCCACGTACACTTTTGCACTCCTATGTATACACATTCACGCACGTACTCACACGCGCAATATCACGCACTCACTCACTTATTTACAGAATCGGTGCACAATCTTTTTAACACGCTTTAGCTCTTTCGTAACCAAGACAGTAATACTTTGTGTACAGATATCTTATTGAAGACATTACTAATGGCTTCCTGAAACCCACACGTGAGCGAACACCAGAACTGCACGCGACTGAGCACCGGCAGTGCACGCGACTGAGCACCGGCAATGCACGCAAGAGAGATGTGAGAGAGCAGCACTGCAGAAGGGCTGGCAATATCATCTCTGGATGCTGGTGCAATATTGCTTCCAGCAGTCAAAATAATAATAATAAAGAAAAAGTCTTACACACTGAGTCATTCCTCGGTTCAACACATTCCTCGAGAGACGTGTTTTTTTTTTTAATTCTTTGGGGATATGGGTATAAAGACACAGTAAGTGGAACGAACTTTCACTGGGACTTTGTCTCACTGCAGGATGAGCTTTATTAAGTCATAAAGAGGATTTTTACACACACAAACACACACACACACACACACACACACACACACACACACACACACACACACACACAACACATAATATATATATATATATATATATATATATATATATATATATATATATATATATATATATATATATATATATATATTTTTTTTTTTTTTTTTTTTCAACAAGTCGGCCGTCTCCCACCGAGGCAGGGTGACCCAAAAAGAAAGAAAATCCACAAAAAGAAAATACTTTCATCATCATTCAACACTTTCACCACACTCATACATAATCACTGTCTTTGCAGAGGCGCTCAGATACGCCAGCTGAGAATTGTCCCTCCCAGCTGTCGCTATCTCAGACCCCTCCTTTAAAGTGCAGGCATTATACTTCCCATTTCCAGGACTCAAGTCCAACTAAATCAATTAACTGGTTTCCCTGAATCCCTTCACAAAATGTTACCCTGCTCACACTCCAACAGATCGTCATGTCCAACATGATCGTCATGTGTGTGTGTGTGTGTGTGTGTGTGTGTGTGTGTGTGTGAGTGTGTTTGTGTGTGTTTGTGTGTGTGTGTGTGTGTTTGTTGTGTGTGTGTGTTTATGTGTGTGTATGTCGTGCTTAATAAGCCGAACTTGCCAAATGGGCAAAACTCGCTGAAAAACTGAACTTTTCTCATAATTTTTTACAGATTGACAGATATATATTTTTCATTGACAGTGATTTAAAAAATATATTTATTTGACCAACTCTATCATAGAAATCTCACCTAACCTAGCCTATCCTAACCTAAAATACTTTAGCCAAATTCAGTTTAATTTATATAATATTACCAAAAATCAATGATATATACATATTTTTTCGTTATGTTCAGATTGATTTTCACAGATATATGGCACATTTATTTTAGCTCTGCATACTCGGCATGTAATTTGTTGATTATATTCAGCAATTAGCGAAACACTGCAGTCTGCCTACTTGCCCATTATATAAGTTAGAACCGTTGTTGGATAATGAGCTGGGCATTTCCCTTTAAGATGTATGCCTAATGTTTTGCTAGGCTGAAAGCACCCTGGTTCTGTTCATTGGTGTCTGCTGTGTCGATGATCACTAGTTGCAGCCACCGTTATCTGGATCTATCCCCTTCATTAATAACATATCCAGCGTCTTACTATGCCGTAAGCTGCGCATGTTTGACCCAGTGAATGACCCACCTATTGTCTTGTGAGTCTTACAAGCATACTAGCATTCCCCGATTCAGGTGTCTAAGCTCCGTAACGTCTTTCCTAGTTTTGTGTGTCCGTGTTTGGCAGTGTCACGAATGAGTTTTAGGGTGATGACTGCTACATAAAAAAAAAAAAATCGTGACATAACCAGAACTGGCAACATACGCAAGAGATTTTTCTAGTAAATGCTTAATTCTAGACTCCAGTTAATTTTTCTTAAAGGAACACATATTCCTAAGAGATTGTATAAGTGTTATATTTGATTTGACGTGTAAGATATATATATATATATATATATATATATATATATATATATATATATATATATATATATATATATATATATATATATATATATATGTCGTGCCGATTAGGTAAAACTGGTCAATTAGCAAGAACTCATCTAAAATTAAGTCATTTCTAAAATTTTCTCTTATACGTTTAAAGATATATTTTTTCATTTATGTTAATGTAAGAATTTATAATTTTGTACCAAGAGAAACTTTGAAAACCTACCTAACCTTATTACAACAAGCGCAATTTAATTTAGCCTAACCCAACTAAATATATTTTAGATACGTTAACATTAATTTAATAATAAACAAACGCAATGAAATATATTTTTTCGTTATGTTCAGAAAGATTTTGGCGAAATTATTACATACACAAATTTTCACTTGTCTTATATGGCAAGGTGAGCGTTGCTATTTAAGCCAAAATCGCAAGTTTTACCTAATCGGCACGACATAAAAAAAAAAAATATATATATATATATATATATATATATATATATATATATATATATATATATATATATATATATATATATATATATATATATATATGGTTAGTGGTTCTAGCACGGTAGAGAAGACAGGTTTTGTATATTTTTCAGTTTGGTTTGTAAATGTGTAGGAATAATTCAAACTTTGTACGTGCTACAAAATAAAGCTTGTGAAGCTCTTCAAACAAAGCTCGTAAAGCTCTTAATTCCTGCAGCTCTCTTGTAATCAGTTTGTACACACAGAAAAATAAAATCAGTCCAAATAATTCTCTATGAAAGCTTCCAAACTTATCCCAACTTACGGAATAATTTGTTGGAAAATGTACAAGGACGCACGTACGCGCGCAAGCTGTTATGCGCCCACGCAGAAACATGCATGCGGGCGCACACGCAAACACACACGCAATAGGCACCAGCAAGTGGGAATAAAAACACAAAGTGCAAGAAAAGTCTTTGAACAATATTTCGCCCAGGACTGAGCTTCACCAGATGTGAGTCTAATATCTTGAGACTGTTGTCTCAAATATCGTGTTTGTGAGGAAATAGAAGAGCTGCTGCTAATCCTCTTGGTCTTAGCCATCCATCCTTACAGAGGAGCACGTGGTGCAGTTCCCACGGAAAAACCTGAAGTAGGGAAGGGTGAGCTTGACTTATAAGGTGAAGTAGTGAGGCATCAGGAGGACTTGTGTGGATGGTTGGGCGGCTGTATCTCGTGGAAGCTCAGTGGAGCTGGAGGGGTCAGGCTGAGTGAAGGCTGGATTCTGCTTTATTCTGCAAGCAATATTTCAGTCTGCCTAGTACCCATTTACGTTATCATTTCCCCCCGTAAACTCAATATTCCTTATCATTAATATTAATCTCCTTGACTTGTATCCTTGACTAAGAGTATGTACTTGTCAGTCAAGTGTTATTCTATATTTTTCAGTAAACGTCAGAGTAAAGAGCCTGTTTATTTTATCTAATGATTATCTTATCATTTATTCTTCAGAGTGGTATTATGATCAAGTGCCTCAATGGGTCAGTGCTTTTTATACCTTAATTTGATGGGAGAGTTGTTAGGAAGTTGCCTTTTGTGGGAGATAGTGAGGGTGGGAGGGCTTCCCTAGTTCACCTTATCTCACATGGTTCCAGCGGTGTTTTTAATACTGCTATGTTAAAAATCAGTCCCATAAGCTTTTGAAGGTGATAGAAGAGAACGAGGAAGTGGCGGAGGAGGAAAAAGAAGAGTAAAAGCAAAAAGAAAAGAAGGAGGAGGGGAGAATGAAAAGAGATGACGAATAAATAGAGAAGGAAAAGGAAGAAGTGGAGGAGGAGAAAGAAGAGAAGGAAGCGGTGAAATAGTAACCCACATTCGAGGCGAGCAGATTCGGTAAATTGGTCTCAGTGTCCTCGAAAGATTGCGGATGTTTGCTTAAACACTGAAGATGGTGTGTAGTGTTGACGCCTGCGAGCGAAAGACGATATAAAGACTAATTGGAAGGTAAACAGAGAGAAATATAGATAGACATCGCTATACTGGGTTCACGGGAGGTAGATAGAGATAGAAATTAATATTAGATATCCATGAACTAGATTCAAAGGAGATAGGCGTCATTATTTTTTTTTTTTTGGGGGGGGGGCTCAAACAAGATCGGTTGTAAAGAAAGAACATAATTTAAGTTGGATATAATTAGGGTTCTTGTAGAATCTCGTCGTATTTACATTTTGCATTTCACGGGTTACTGGTCCAGTTTAGAATGTGCCAGTAGGCCTACTGGCACATTCTTATGTTATATTCTCAGTCATATTGGACAACTACATATTGGACAACTACATACTGGACAACTACATACTGGACAACTGCATACTGGACAACTACAAACTACACATACCGCACACACATGACTACCATCACCCTTCTAGGATTTTCTGATTGTTATTTCTTGCTATGCTGCTGGAAGTGGTATTAAGCAATGTCGAAAGCCAAATCTAGCCTTTCTAAGGTTCCGTAAATATTTTGAAAGATGAACCAAATAGATATCTCCTGTGAGGCAGAATATAAAATGGTTATAACTATGACTATAATTTTTAAAGGGGGGAACCGGTAAGCCAGCCTAAGGCCTCGGTCAAATCAACGAAAGCTCCAACGGCGGGTCATCATATGACTAAGATCCGCGTCAGGAAACACTTGTCCAGTTTCCTGACGAACCTTACCTAACCTAACCTCCTGTGAGGCGAAATGACAGGAAGCCAATACTCGTTTGGTTTGGTATATTGGGTTTGAACTCTGTCGACTATATGGTGGTCATTAATGATGCATATGTCACCAGCCAAACAACACTTTAATCCCTGAGATAAGTTAACTGATACAAGTATAAAGTTCAGTGTTACTGTCGTAATACTTTTTCATTCACCTAAATGATTCTCAGTGATTGTTCAGGTCACAACCAAGTGCAGTGTCGTTGCCTCCTAGAATATGTATTAACCTGTGTTAATTAACACAGAAGGATTCTTTACTTGTTATCTAAATCAAATACGATAATCTGGAATTTTTTACAATTTAGGAGTCAAGTAGCAGTTAACTGAGCTATAGAAGACCTTATATATAAGAAGATAACACCGTATCTGGCTTCTTTGGAAGACAGCAGACACACACGTTGACAATGCGAGTAGACGTGGGCTCAAGATTGTCGGACCTAACCCGTCCAGCGCACAAATTTGTCACAGTGTAGCTTAACTGCACTTGACTATTTCAGCCTAATAAAGTCCTTGCAACAACTCCACATCTGAGATTGATGGAACTTGAAGATGACTTATTTCATTTGGGTGTAAAAGAAGATGCTTGTGAGATTTACTAAACCAAGAATTTCACACACACACACACACACACACACACACACAATGTGAAGTTTGGAACCCATACATGGTCAAGCACGTCAAGAAATTAGAGAAAGTGCAAAGGTTTGCGACATGGTTAGTTCCAGAGCTAAGGGAAATCGGCCTGACAACACTGGAGGACAGGAGGGTTAGGGAACACATGATAACGACATACAAAATACTGCGTGGAATAGACAAGGTGGATAGAGACAGAATGTTCCAGAGAGAGGACACAGAAACAAGGGGTCACAATTGGAAGTTGAAGACTCAGATGAGTCAAAGGGATGTTAGGAAGTATTTCTTCAGTCATAGAGTAGTCAGGAAGTGGAATAGTCTAGCAAGTGATGTAGTGGAGGCAGGAACCATACATAGCTTTAAGACGAGGTATGATAAAGCTCATGGAGCAGGGAGAGAGTGGACCCAGTAGCGATCAGTGAAGAGGCGGGGCCAGGACCTGAGTCTCGACCCCTTCAACCACAATTAGGTGAGCACACACACACACACACACACACACACACACACACACACACACACACAAAACTATGCATTTTAGACTGTCGAGGTGAATTTATCGCATATGCTTATCATAAATACAAGTTCGCACAGCGTGATGTCAGACAAGTGTAAAGTCACATGAAGACTCAGGTGACTGCTGAATCTCCGCATCACGATTACACCTTCAATTTTCTAGCAAATTCACGCGTTAGTCTATATCTCTGTTCTTTCTCTGTCCACTATCTCTGTTTTTTTCCCTCTCCTTTATTGCCCTCTTTTCAACGTTTCTTCATTTTTTCCTCTTCTTCATTTACCTATCTACCCTTTTCTAGCTCTAACATGGCATTCCACACACTAATTCAATAGAAACCCCTCTTTCGTTCTTATGAGGCTGCTCTTATTGTCAATAGAAACAATTCTATAAACTAGAATAGCAGGGAGAAATGTAACGAAAATTACTCCATTGGCTCAGAAAGTAGCTAGAAAAGTAACGAATAGAGTTCAACGATCAACATTACTGCAGCTACTACCGTTTTTTCTATTTGTAAATGGCCTACCAAATTGGATCAAATTTTATGTGTCTCTCTTTGATGATGATGCGGAATTAATTAAATGGATAAAAAACAGGGATAGAGCTGAAATTGGCTTCAGGGAGATTTGGACTGAAGATGTGGACCAGCAAATGGATGCTGCAGCTAAATCCAACTAGATGTATTTCGGTCGCAACGAGATGAGAAATACACGAATAACAAAAAAAGGTACAATACCGTGACTGAAACAATACACATATAACCAGCACAGAGGAGTGAGGTGCTTACGACGACGGTTCGGTCCGACTTGGACCATTTACAAAGTCACACTAACAAAAAAGAGAGAACAAGGAGTATATATAGGCCAGCAGACAGGGACGGGACACGAGAGGTAGTAGGAAAGGAGGAAGAGAGGTAGTGGTAGAGGTAGTGGTAGTAGTACATAGTTATCCGAGCTATTCCAGGATGCTGGGAATGTCTTCAACAAATGTTACACGAATTTGGTCCTCGTTACCGTACACAAATGTTCAAAACTTGAAGGCGATTGAATCAGGTGTTCTCGAATTTTGAGAGAAATAAAAATCGAAAAGTTATTGGAAAAAGAAAAAGGAAACCAAAAAGTAATTCAGGCAACCTCGTAAAGGTACCCCTTCTTGAATACCTAGTGAATAATAGATCATGAGAACTGAAAAGACCGGAGACAGAGGCAAGCATAGGAGAGAGGCTTCTGTAGCAGTGAAATAAACAGATCTACGGTCTAACATCACAAACATTTCGTCAGAGATAAATATCAACCTTAACAACACCAGCGGCACATGCAAGGCTAACAACCCCCATAATGGGATTAATACATCACATACAATAAACATAGCGAGTGATTGGCTTGTTGTATGTGTTTTACACATGTTCCAGAAGAGAGGAATGTCAATGAAGAGATGTGTTAGAAGAAATGAAAAAGTTAGACTCAACATAATTTTGCTGTATGACCCTTGTAGGTTTAGTGCTTCTTCTTTATTATTATTATAATATTAATAAACATCATCTTTTCCTCTTGATTTATTCCC
This sequence comes from Cherax destructor, assembly GCA_009830355.1. NCBI lineage: Eukaryota > Metazoa > Arthropoda > Malacostraca > Decapoda > Parastacidae > Cherax > Cherax destructor. The sequence continues at coordinate 126,859 of WNWK01001556.1, forward strand.
CCCCTCTCTTCTTTCATCCTTTCTAGTCGCCTCTTTCCCTCCTCCCTATCTATTTGTTTCCCTCAGCCCTACCTATCTCCTTCCCTTCTTTCTATCAGTTTCCTTCGCTCGTCGCTATCGACCACTTTTCCTCACTCACTCCCCTACCTACCTGTTTTACTCCACTTTCCACCTATGTCTTTTCCTTCTCCTTCTCTCTTTGTCTCTCCTTCTCTCACTTCCCCTTCCTTTTCTCACGTTTCAAATAATGACACCCTTCTTTTTCCCAGTCATGAGTACAGTAATTGTTTTTGCATGAGGTTCCAGTGATGCCGACTTGATTAATGTTCGTCCTGGGACAAAAAGTTTTCGCTTGAGGCATTAATTAAAATACATTGTACTCAGGATGTGAGACGCGAATTGTTGTTCAGGCGAGTGGGTCTGGCTGATGTATTTTCCAGGTTTCTCTCTCTCTACACAAACACATGTATGTATATATATATATTAAGTCCTTTCATTTATGTTAATATAAAAAATAAAAAATTTGTACCAAAAGAACCTTAGAAAACTTACCTAACCTTATTATAACAAGCGCAATTTTATTTAGCCTAATCCAACTAAATATATTTTAGATAAGTTTACAATAATTTAATAATAAACGAA
>WNWK01001556.1:130000-162500 GCA_009830355.1 Cherax destructor
CACACCCTCTGGGTTTTCTTCTATTTTCTTACTAGTTCTTATTCTTATTTCCTCTTATCTCCATGGGAAAGTGGAACAGAATTCTTCCTCCGTAAGCCATGCGTGTCGTAAGAGGCGACTAACATGCTGGGAGCAAGGGGCTAGTAACCCCTTCTCCTGTATATATTACTAAATGTAAAATGGGAAACTTTCGTTTTTCATTTTGGGCCACCCCACTTCGGTGGGAAACGGCCGACGTGTTGAAAGAAAGAAGAAAGATATATATATATGTATGTATATATAACGTAAGTCACGTAGTGAAGTGACCAACACAGTTGTTTTAAAAGACAGAAGACCGGGAATCGATTCTGTGTGGGGTTGATATGTGCCACAGTCGCAACTCGGGTGCTGCGTGCTCCTGCCTGTGTAGTCAGCAGTAATTGGGGGACCCGAATGTAGACGTATTGGCGATTCGCATTCCCGGGAGTAATGGTTGAGCCCTTGCGGTTGGCAAGGTGCCCAGTGTTCCATTGTGTTGTGTCCCTGACACCCGAGGCAGTCCCCAACTCGCTTACGTAATGTGTGGGTGTTGTAATGGTAATCAGCTTTTCTACTTTAAATTGCAGCCTCTACAAACCTCAGCCTGGCATACATGATAATGAAGGAAGGCTATTGTGTGTATGTGGTGTGTGTGTGTGTGTGTGTGTGTGTGTGTGTGTGTGTGTGTGTGTGTATGTGTGTGTGTGTGTGTGTGTGTGTGTGTGTGTGTGTGTGTGTATGTGTGTGTGTGTGTGTGTGTGTGTGTGTGTGTGTGTGTGTGTGTGTGTGTGTGTGTGTGTGTGTGTGTGTGTGTGTGTATATGTGTGTGCGTGTGTGTGTGTGTGTTGTACACGCCTAATCGTACTCACCTAATTGTGGTTGCAGGGGTCGAGTCACAGCTCCCTTCGCCGCCTCTTCACTGGTCGCTTCTAAGTCACTATTCCTGCTCCATGAGCTTTATCATACCTCTTCTTAAAGCTATGTATGGATCCTGCCTCCACTACATCACTTTTCAGACTATTCCACTTCCTGACAATTCTATGGCTGGAAAAGTACTACCTAACATCCCTGTGACTCATCTGAGTCTTCAACTTCTACTTATTGCTGTGTCGCATCTCTGGAACATTCTGTCTCTGTTAACTTTGTCGATTCCTCTCAGTATTTTATATATCGTTATCATATCCCCCCTCTCTCCCATGTCCTCCAGTGTCGTTAGGTCAATTTTCCTTAACCTCTCCTCGTAGGACGTGCCCCTTAGCTCCGGGACTAGCGTCGTTGTAAACCTCTGCACTTTCTATAATTTCCTGACGTGCTTGGTTATTTGTGGGTTCCAAAGCAGTGTTGCATACTCCAATATGGGCCGGACGTACACGGTGTACAGGGTCCTGAATGATTCTTTACTGAGATGTCAGAATGCTGTTATTAAAGCATTTATAAATTACTCTTCTTCGACTTTGTTGTCCAGGTTATTCCACTTCCTGACCACTTCATGACTCATTTGTATTTTGTATTTCCAGCTGCACCTTGTCGAACCGTCCACCCTATCAGTCCCTTTATTTTTTGTGTTATCATCATGCTGTTTGCCTCTAATGACCTGGTCGATCCCTGTGCAAGTCACCTGTCCATTTCGATACCTCCTCCCGAACACTCAATCACTGTTTCCTTCCTATTAGGTATTCCTGTCAGCTCATCTAGTTTTTGTCCCAGCCTCGTGTGCGGAACTGTGTCAAATGACTTCTTACTTTCCAGGACCACACAGCTCACCTTCCCCCCCCCCCCTCTCTCTCTATCTCTGTCTCTCCCTCTCTTCATCTTTCGTTTTATTTCTGTTACTTTAACATAGAACTCAAGTAGGTTTTATATTTGAGTATATTCCAGTGGGATATTTCTCTTTATTTTTATTATGAATATTAGCAAGGTGGACCTGACTTAACTCAGTGGTCGGTGGACCTGACTTAACTCAGTGAAGACGTGTCTTGTGTGCTCTCTGTGAATCTGAAGAAGATGTCCTCTCTTGAGCTACTCTACCAGCAGCTGAAGGAAGAACTGAGAGTAGCTAAGCTTGAGATACAGCGACTGACTGAGGAAAACAAGAGGATTCGTAGTAATCCTCCTGTTGAGAATCCTCAAGCCAAGAAAGGAACCTGGACAGTGGCTAGAACGCATGGGACAAAGTTAAGGATCAAGAGGACGGGTGGAGAGGTAGAAACAATGAAGACCCATGAAAATATTGTGGAAACATCGAACCCATTCTCCGTGCTACCCGATGAATGTGAGTCGACTTCTGGGAGCGTCACGACGAACGACACCAAGGAAGGTAAAAACATTGTTGTTGTTGGGGACAGCCAGGTTAGGTACATGGATAGGGCTTTCTGTTTGAATGATAGGAGTAGGAGACAGAGGGTTTGCTTTCCTGGGGGCTGGGATGGAGGATATTGTTAGCCGTCTGGACGACATCATGAGAGGTAATGGGAGCAATCCTATCATCTGTCTCAGTGCTGGAGGCAACGATGTTGGCAGACGTAGGAGTGAGGACCTGACTAGCAGGTTTAGGTCAGCAATAGACATAATTAGGAAGAAGGGTGGGAACCCTGTCATATGTGGTATTTTGCCAAGGAGAGGAGTTGGAAATGAATGGCTGTCCAGGGCAATTGGTGTCAATTGCTGGCTGGACAAATACTGTAAGGAAAATTCAGTAACATTCATTGACAACTGGGACCTCTTCTATGGCAGAAATGACATGTATGCCAGGGATGGGGTTCACTTATCCAGGTCTGGGGTGGGGGCACTGGCAACTGCAGTGGAGGGAGCTGTTAGGGCTTTAAACTAGAAATAGTGGTATGGGTTTTGGGGGGAAACAGTGAAGTCCCAGTGTAGTAATATTATAAGTTCTAGGAGAACTAGTAATAGGCAGAATAAGGTGGATACTGGAAAGCTAGTGACACTAGATGACAAGGACAGTAATAGGTATAGTGGAAAAACAGAAATGAGCAGGAAGGGTAAAGAGAAAGGAGGGTCTTTAAATATATATTACACCAATAGTCGTAGTGCTAGGAATAAGATGGACGAGTTGAGATTAGTTGCAAGTTCGGGTAATATTGATGTTTTTGCAATAACTGAGACATGGTTTAATATGAAAAATCGGGACTTGCCTGCCGAATGTCACATTCAGGGTTTTAAATTGTTCCAAGTAGACAGAAGTATTGGGAAGGGGGGTGGGGTGGCACTCTATGTCCGTGATCATTTAAATTGTTGCATAAAAACGGGTATAAAGTCTGAAATAACACATACAGAGTCTGTCTGGATAGAATTTTCAGAGGGGTGTGAAAAATTGATTTTAAGCGTGATTTACCGTCCTCCAAACTTAGATAGGGAACAAGGGAGACTACTTTGGGAGGAAATTGTTAAGGCCACAAGGCACGATAACGTAGTAATTCTAGGGGACTTTAAATTAACTTTAGTCAGATTGTTAATAAGGACACTTGAACTAACGACATTTATGTGGCAAGTTTCGTCTCGAGTTGTGCACAGGAATGGACATAGTTGAGTATATATGTCAGGTGAGGTGAAACACTAGTGTGTTAGAAATAGTAGTGATATAGTAGTATTATTAGTAGTAGTAGTAGTAGAGCAATACAAGTAGACAACATTGCACGTGAGTAAGAGATAAAACAAATACTTGGAGTATAACAGTTAGAAAATATTTGCTGGAGGTTGAATATAGGTCAGTAGGAGTACCAATCTACGATGGCTAAACTAACAGGAGACTATGATGATGTAGGGTTTACTGTTTTCAGGAGATTTGTTAGCTTCAGAGATGGTGAAGCTGCCTTGTTTTGTTTCATGAGAAACGAGATAAGTGCTGATTCAAGGCATTTGACTCGGAAATAGTTTCTTGACTAGTCAGGCGTCTTTGACTCATGAGATGATTGTGGAATTTCGTGTTGTACGCAGGCTGCAGATGCTTCGCAGCTCATGTTTCTACTGCGAGGTTTCTTGCTGTTTCTCCACATACTGTGCAGCCCCACAGGGTAAGTGTAGACCCTCGGTTGACTGGTCATGGGCTTGGATCTACTGGTTAGATCCTAATAGAAGACTGGAAGATGGCGACCTAGTGTAGCTTGTAATACTTTAGAAGTTGGACTGCTGTGGAAGTTAACTTATGATTGACGCGTGAGATTAATGATCTGAAGAGTTTCTGCCTTTTGATGAAAGGAAGGAAAATGTAAATCACTGATTTACATTTTCCTTCCTTTTCATCAAAGATTGCAAGAAAAGAGCTCTTCAGATCTAATTCTCCACGCGTCAATCCACTCCAAACAAAGTTATAATTCTTCCCAACAGCCAGGTTGCATCCAACATTTCTAAAGTATTTGCACAAGCTAACACTAGAGTCGCCATCGCTTCCAGTACTTCTATTAAGGATCTAACCAGACTAGATCCAAGCACCATGAACCAGTCAACGCAGGGTCTACACATACCCTGTGGAGGCTGCGACAGAATTTATGTAGGAGAAACAGCAAGAAACCTCGAGACACGCATCAATGAACACATGAATGCATGCAGAAACGATAACCTGAACAACGCCTGCGTACAACACCGAAATTCCAACAATCATCTCATGAAATTCAAAGACGCCCGACTAGTAATCAAAGAAACTAATTTCCGTAGTCGAAAATGCCTTGAATCAGCACTTATCTCTGTTTCTAACACAATTAAACAAAACAAAGGCAGCTTCACCATCTCTGAAGTCTTAGCAAGAATCCTCCTGAAAACAGTAAACCCTACCATCACATAGTCTCTCCTGTTAGTTTAGCACATCGTAGATGTGGAACACTCCTACTGGCCTTTTATATTTCAACCTCCAGCAGAAATATTTGTCTAACCTATTGTTATACTACCCAAGTATTTGTTTTATCACCTTACTCACGTGCATATTGATTGTACTACCTTATTGTATTACTTTACTACTACTACTACTACTACTAATACTACTTATATCACTACTATTTCTAACACCACTAGTGTTTTCACCTCACCTTGACAGTATATATATACCAACTATGTCCATTTATCGCTTGTAACGGCTTGAGAAAGCTCCTGGAGAGCGAAACGTTGCCACAATAAAATGTCACATTAGTTGCAATTGTGTCCTTTTACTTAACATATTGTCGGTAATTCTACCAATATTATTACATTTAGTCAGATTGATTGGAATTTCTTGACAGGGAATTTAGAATCTAACGACTTTTTAGAAGTAGTTCAGGATTGCTTTTTGAAGCAGTTTGTAATAGAACCTACAAGGGGAAATAACCTACTTGACTTGGTTCTGGCAAGCAAGGAAACCCTTGTTAATAATTTAGAAATTACAGAGGAACTCGGCTCAAGCGACCACAAGTCAATTACCTTTAGCATTGAATGGATGTATGATAGTAGGGAAAATTCAGTAACGGTCCCTGATTTTCGCTTAGCAGATTATAATGGACTTAGAGAACACTTATCAACTGTGGACAGGGGTAACGAAGAGAGGTATCAATATGACAGTTTTCTTAACACTATACAGGCTGCCCAAAGAACATTTATCCCGTATAAAGAAATTAGATCAAGTAGAAATGACCCAAAATGGATGAATAATAGGCTCAAGTATCTTTTAGGGCAGAAGAAAGGAATTTATAGGCGCATAAAAAGAGGTGAGGGTCATCTTATAAATCAGTATACTGACATTAAGAGGAACGTTAAAAAGGGGATAAGAAAAGCTAAACGGAACTATGATATTAAAGATGCTAGGGATTCAAAAACTAACCCAAAAAGTTTTTTCCAGGTTTATAGAACAAAAGTTAGAGATAAGATAGATCCCCTTAAAAATAACTCTGGGCATCTTACTGACAAGGAGAATGATATGTGCTCTATTTTTAATAATTATTTTCTCTCGGTTTTCACACAGGAAGACATTAATAATATCCCAGTAATTAATTTTTACAAAGGCCCAGAAGAAGATAAATTATGTAATATCACAGTCACTAGCAAAATGGTTATGAAACAACTAGACCGACTGAAACAAAATAAATCGCCGGGTCCTGATGAGCTTTTTGCAAGGGTTCTTAAGGAATGCAAAATGGATCTCTGTGAACCAATATCTAACATTTTTAATTTATCTCTTCAAACAGGTGTAGTGTCTGATATGTGGAAGATGGCTAACGTAATTCCTATTTTTAAAGCAGGGGACAAGTCACTACCGTCAAATTACCGCCCAATAAGCCTGACCTCAATTGTAGGCAAATTACTAGAGTCAATTATAGCTGATAGTATTAGAAGCCATCTAGATAACCATAATTTGATTAATGATACTCAGCATGGATTCACGAGGGGCCGTTCCTGCCTATCTAATTTATTAACCGTCTTCAGTAAAGCTTTTGAGGCTGTTGATCACGATAAAGAATTCGATATTGTTTATTTAGACTTTAGTAAGGCTTTGATAGAGTACCGCACCAGAGACTGTTAAAGAAAGTGGCAGCTCATGGTATTGGGGGAAAAGTGCTGTCATGGATCGAGTCATGGCTCACCAATAGGAAGCAGAGAGTGTGCGTAAATGGGGTTAAATCCGAATGGGGACTTGTAACAAGTGGTGTTCCACAGGGATCAGTCTTAGGCCCATTGTTATTTATAATATATATCAATGACCTTGACGAGGGAATTACTAGTGATATGAGCAAATTCGCCGACGACACGAAGATAGGTAGGATAAATGATTCAATCATAGATGTCATAGAACTTCAGGAAGATTTAGACAAACTTAATTCGTGGTCAGAAAAGTGGCAGATGCAGTTCAATGTAGATAAATGCAAGGTACTGAAGCTCGGGAGTGTCCATAACCCTAGCACTTATAAGTTAAATAACGTAGAACTTAACCATACAGATTGCGAGAAGGACTTGGGGGTGATGGTAAGCAGCAACCTTAAACCAAGACAGCAATGCCTAAGCGTACATAATAAGGCAAATAGATTACTGGGATTTATATCAAGAAGTGTTAGCAATAGAAGTCCATAGGTTATATTACAGCTTTATACATCATTAGTAAGGCCTCACCTAGATTACGCAACTCAGTTTTGGTCTCCATATTACAGAATGGACATAAATTTCTTAGAAAACATTCAGCGTAGAATGACTAAATTAATACATAGCATTAGAAATCTTCCTTACGAAGAAAGATTGAAGACCCTTAAATTACATTCACTTGTAAGACGTAGAATGAGGGGAGACATGATCGAGGTATACAAGTGGAAAATGGGTATTAACAAAGGGGATATAAATAAGGTCTTGAGGATATCTCTCCAAGAGAGAACCCGCAATAATGGATTCAAGTTAGATAAGTTTAGATTTAGAAAGGATATAGGAAATTTTGGTTTGGAAATAGGGTAGTTGATGAGTGGAACAGTCTGCCTAGTAGGGTTATTGAAGCTAGGACCTTGGGTAGTTTCAAATTTAGGTTGGATAAATTCATGAGTGAGAGGGGTTGGATTTGAGTGGGACTCGCACATGAGTGAATGGAATTGTCAAAGCTTATTTCGTGGGTAGCATTGAAAATTGGGTTGAGCAAGTGTTCTGTTAGTGGGACGGATTGTGAAGGACCTGCCTAGTATGGGCCAACAGGCCTGCTGCAGTGTTCCTCTTTTCTTATGTTCTTATGTTCTTATTATATGCTAATATTTTATTATATTATATTGTATTGGTTAGTCCATTTTACTGTGCTTTTCATGTAGTGGGAGACCACTAGTTGGAGACCACTAGTTGGAGACCACTAGTTGGAGTACCGGTTACCTGTTTAAGTAATGGCTGGTCTCCCCCTAAAGTCACGTGACCTACATGACGTTAGTTTACCAAACATTGGTACTCGTCAGTAGGTTCACGATCTCTCTCCCAACAACAAGTAGATTCACACACTCTTACAATAGTCATATGTTCTCTTCTGAGTAGGTTCACCCACTCTCTCCTGGTTAGGAGTAGATTCTCACTCTCTAAATGATCATATACTCTCTCATGAGTTGATCCAGGCTCTCAGCCTTAATACAAATTCCCAACTCAAGGATATTACTTGGTCTCAACTGCTATCTAATATACATCTGTCTCTATTGAGACTATATCAGTTGCTACATTTGTATAGTGTATCTTTATGTTTTACACTGAAAGATAACTTTGTAACATACTCTAAGTAGTATTTATATGTTTGTATTAAAGAGCATGAATTTTACTAAGTTGGATCAGTCTAATAATCCCCATTATAAATAAAAGGTGACATTTTTCTGGGCCAAAACAGGCCCAGAGATAAGGCCCTTATCGTAACAGTTTGTAATACAATATTTGCCTTCTCTCATTCCATGCTTGTTGTTGTTCATGAAACTGCTCCTTTCCAGGTGGTTCACCTCTTCTTCTTCTGATTATAATTTCCAATACTTTACATAGCATGCCTGTCAATAACGTTGACCTGTAGTTTTACTCTGCCTGTCTGCCTTCTGTCTTCGGCATCTCTGGTACTTGTCCAGTATCAAATAGTTCGTTCTAGACTTGGGATAGCGGTCCACACAGTGATTCTCTTCACTCTTTCAGAACCCACAAACAGATCTTGTCTCCTCCCATTGCCTTTGATGTATCTGGCTCACTCAGTAGTTTCTTCAGAACATCTGTTGTTGAATGTATTTCGTCTTGTGGTTGTTGATGTTCTGTCACTCTTTGACTATTAATACCTTTTTTTCCCTCCGAGAAAACCCACCTTAAGTCTTTTTTGTTCAGCTATACACTGACTCCCTGGTCATTTCTGGTGAGATCCCCTTTATTTTTTCAGTCTTATTACCTGTTTCTTTACTGTCGTCTTCCTACTTTTGTGACCGCAAAGCAACTTCAGTCCCGAGTTAGCTTCCTATGTAGCGTACCTCTCACAATTTTACCGAGATGAAAAGTGTTGTTAATTGCACTGAAAATGCTATATATGTCATTTTTGCGGTATTCTTTTCCTTGTACTATATGACTAATATATATATATATATATATATATATATATATATATATATATATATATATGTGTGTGTAGATAAATGGATAGATAATATATTCAGGTCTCTACGTTAAGAAATATGAATGATGACTGAAGCATAAACAATTATATTCAAACACCTTATTGACTTTGTGTCTCACCTGAGCGTCCCGGTCTGTGTTTTCAACTTCTTGTTCTGCTTGCTTGTTTTATCACTTCAATAAGAGACACAAAGGTAGCGAGATTTCTCTAAACATTTCGTATTAGTTCTGAAAGACCAATAGAAGTGTGTGTCAGGTCTGGATGAGTATTTTCTCGGGAGATTTTGGAAAAGTTATCAGATGCAGTTTCTTGGCTGAGTCCACGCCAGCTGTCACAGACACTGGCTGCCTTTGTGCTTCCTCTACTTCCAGCTTTCATGTTCGGCTATCACAGACAACATGCAAGGAGCTGCTGATGTATTTCTTTGATGGCTGATTTTTTCGTGATGAAGCTATTTTATACTAGGAGATTGTCTTAAGTTTTCCATTAATTTTTATGACGTCTTTGTCTATATCGCACATTATATATATATATATATATATATATATATACAAACACACACACACTGTACTGTATATGGTTAGGTAGCAATGGTTATAATCATAACCATAATTTTTATAGGTATGGATCCATAAGCCAGCGGAATGGCTCGATTAGATGACCAAAAGTTCTAGCTGTGGGTCATCATATGACCCACAGGAAACACTTCTCCTGTTTCCTGACAAACATTATGCCTACCATACTCTATGGTGAGGCCGGATTGCCGTGTTGAACATGTGTAATTAACATCCCCCAGACATTTTAATCCACAGCTACAAAATTGCAATTTTCACTCTTCGATTTCCAAAACCCTGTAAAATTCAGTAATAATTCATATACATAAAGTAACCACATCGACCGCTGCCTACTGAGGCAGGGTGACCTAAAGAAGAAGAAAAATCATTCCCCATCATTCGCTCCAGCTGTCAGTCACTCCATTTCAGTGTCGACCTCTTACTGATTAGTCAGAAAAATGATAGCTAGATAATTTAACACATTAAATCTTAGCTTAGACTTTTCACGATTGGATGAGAAAAGCTAAATGAAGGATTATCGTTCCTGAAATATATTATTTCTTTGACACTATACAGGTTATTTCAAATGATGGCATCCAAAAAATTGAAGGGCTGCTTGATGTGCTTCACGTTTTCCAAAATCATTCAGAGAAAAAAATACATTTTTGTTTTTTAATTAATAGAAAATGAGATTTCTTAACTTGTAATGTTTATTTCGTGTCTGGTGTGTTGCTCGATGTTTTCTGTTGCCTAGGTAATGCCTTCTATTTTTTGTAATTAAGTCACAGAGAAGTAAGTTACGTGCTCCAAATGACGTACCGACGTACGTTGCAGAACAAGCAGTCAATGAGACGGCGTCTCATTGAGAGCTGACTTGATAACTCTACACAGAGAATATAAAACGTTGTCCCAAGTAATACTGGTCCACATCGAGTATCTTTTTCATAGCATATAACTGTCTTTAAGCCTATAATCAATGCCAGCGATACAATTTATTTTTTTCTTCGGCTCTTCATGTCATTAGTGTTACTGTGTACTTGTGTAGTATACTTAGATAATCCTAGCCACTTTATAGATAGGCTCCCTTGCTAGCTATGACGTCACGAGTCAGGCACAAGTGTGCCACCAGCCGCAGGCCTCCCTCTCAGTTCCGCTAGACGTAGACTAGGCAAGGGAAGCCTCCTGGGCTTCTCCAGACTCTCTCAAATTATACGCCTCCAGACATCCAACGTGGGTATTTCTTACTCCAGTATCTCCTCACAAACCCCCGAATAAACTTAATTCAGGGAAAACTCAAGGTTCTCCCTGGAGCTGTTTGAACATTGTCTTCTCCTACCACCCCAATATTCAATATTCTATGTAGACTTTATTTAAAGACAAAATACATTGACAAAAATACAATAGGGAGTAGAACAACATAGCTAACATCTCATAGCTACAACGCGGTTGTCCGCGTGCCCAGAACGCTGCAGGCATTTACCCTCTGGATCGCAACACTGAGTCTCTGAAAGTGGAAGCAAACAATCGCAGACAGGCAATCTTAACAATGTAAGAAAATAAACTAGGAGTGGAAATCTTTAGCTCAAGTACTTTCACACTTCTTAGTGCGTCATCAGGAGCTATGCAATGTTGCAAGGCAGCAACTGAAGGATTGAGGAGAAATTTGTTCTCAGAGTAGCGCAGCGCTGGTTGACACCAACCTCAGTCTCTCTGAATGTCTCCTGACCTTTCCTGATAAATATATATATATATATATATATATATATGATAGCAAAGGATTTATTTAAACAATGACAGAAAGACATGTACATAAAAACGAAAAACCTGCTCGTTTAATAATAATGTTAATAGGCTTGAAATATTAACTTTACCTTCCGAAATTAAACCGGAGTTAAAATAATTAATAAAATTACGCACTGACATAACGTAATGTGCGAGCATCGTCATTCATATGACATTAATACATGCAAATGAAAATTGTTAAATAATGGAAAATGTTATTAATATTTTTTTGGGTAGAGAACAATAATTGTTTTGCCACCCATAGGATACTTGCATAAGCTTCAAATGTATTTACACAGAAATAATGAAAAGAATTGTATTTCCCAAAAATTTGTATGATATTGATATATTCACAGGGATGTGTATTTTAGTGTATATATGCTGAAAGTTTCCTTTAATCTCTATTTTAGGGATTAAGGTATTCTTGTCTGGTGGTGGAAAGGTTATGTGAAACCTAAATAACCCTTGTGCAATCCATAGGCTTTAAACCCAATTAACCCCTCCATGGTATATATACTAAAAGGAGTCAGAGAGAAAGAATCAGACACAATCAGACAGACAGAAAGATATCTATAGATAGAACAGAGCAAACAGGCGGACAGAAAAGACAACCCCCTAACATCAAAGCACTTCTGCCACGCCTGTCACAGAGGCAGACAGTGTGACGTGAATGCCGTTGTCACCCACTAGCTAATTGAATCCCTAATATAACATATATTATTCTTTCGGTGAAACTGCAGCGTGTGTAGTGTTAATTAAACTCTTTTTGCCTCTTTCTAGCCTGTAATTGCAGATTCCCCAACAACACGCGAAGACAACACCAACTGCCCAACACTAGCTCACATCGGCTCAGAAAAATATATACAATTACCTGTTACTCCTCTAATGAAAACAGCATAATCCCTGGAGCGCAATTAAAAAAAAATAATCATACAATTTAATTCTCACAGCAGATGTGTATATCGTATGAAGTTACTTTATTCTGATTGCGTATTAGGGTGAATTAGACGTCAAGAGTTCATTTAGCAGAGTAATGTCAACATTATATTTGGTGCAGGGTTAGTCTACATATCACCTGATGCGGAATAAATCAACATTTACACTCGGTGGGGAATGAATCAGCATTACCCCTGGAGCGGAATTATTAAATGCTAATTGGAACGAACAATTAAGACTATCTTCTACTTCGTTAGCTAGTCAAATTGCTATCATGTATTGTGACAGCCTAAAATGGTTGACACATATTGAGTCAGGTTAAAATGTCTGTCACATATTGCGTCAGGTTAAAATGTCTGTCACATATTGAGTCAGGTTAAAATGTCTGTCACATATTGCGTCAGGCTAAAAAACAAGATATGACATTTTGGGCTTAGTCGAAATTCTGTTTCACATCTGTTCGGTGAAATCATCTTAAGCATCGTGCAGGATGGATATATAAGATCGGTCAATAAATAATAACAATAACAATATTATTATTATTATTATTAGTATTATTATTATTATTATTATTATTATTATTATTATTATTATTATTGTAACTATTATTATTACGACATTAACGAGAGAATCACTAGAATCAAGAGAGAAGAAGCAAAGAACGAACGAGATAGAAAGAAAAAATAAATAAGTGAAAGAAGATAATTATAGCAGCGAGGAAAAAATAAAATAAAATAATATTCATTTATAAAGAAAAAGTGTGAGTATATATATATATATATATATATATATATATATATATATATATATAATATATATATATATATATATATATATATATATATATATATATATATATATATATATATATATATATATATATATATATATTTGTATTGCTGAGTAGAAAAAAAATACATTTATATCAGTATGTATTTTGTAGTGGGAAAAGTTGGGAGCTTTAGTTACATATATGAAACATTGACGAATGAGATAATTAACTCTTTGTTTATTTACCTCTGAAAAAACGTAAATATAGCGGCTGTGAAAGAAAATATTATTGCTGGATTTCACCTGGAATTATATTTCGTCCTTGAATCTTCTTCCTTTACTTTTTTGTGCCTTTTATTTGTTCTTCTTCTTCTTCGTCTTTTTCTTCTTCTTCTTCTTCTTCTTCTTCTTCTTCTTCTTCTTCTTCTTCTTCTTCTTCTTCTTCTTCTTCTTCTTCTTCTTCTTCTTCTTCATACAGCACCTTGATAAGAATGGGAAACAGTCAGGTTCGATCGAAGGAAGCGGTCAGGTCCAATTCCTTGGATCAAGAGCCACCTCACAGGCATCAAGGAACATCCCCCCATCCCTCGAGGGATGTATGATCCGCGGAAGGGGAGCTAGGGTATCTCCAGCTCCTCGGATTAAGAGCTCCTCAAGAGCATGGAGCCACCCGATTTAGCGGCAATGAGAAACACACTTAAAAATATTTTGATCTATTATTTCACATTAATGGAATTTCCGGTGAGATATCCTTTCAAAAAAAGAGGATGCTCTGAGGCCTTGGATCACGATCACTTCACCTCGATGTTGATGAAGGGATGTTGATCCAAGGGACTGGAGCTACCATGCCATCAGAATGAGGATAGTTCCATCTCATGATTCACTGTTCCACATCTCGCTCAGTTAAAGGATTTGTGACCAAAATCGTAAAATCATCAATTGCGTTCGCCATGGTTAATTTATCAGTTTGATTACCTTATTGGATTCTCTAATAGCACTAGCCAAAACCGCTTTGCTTCATATCAGCTGGGTAATCAAATTTATTATCCTATTAATGTGGATAATATCTACGTAAATCACGACTATCGAAAAAGCTGGGTGTTAATTATCATCGTAGCGAACGGACATCAAAATCCACATCAAATTTCATTGCTTCTGGTAATGAAGGTTCAAAGTATTATTATGAGAGACGTATAAAGACTCTGTGTACTCACCTAGAGGGTCGAGTCACAGCTACTGGTCCTGCCTCTTCACTGGCCGCTACTTGGTCACTCTTCCCTCTCCATGAGCTTTATCATACCTCTTCTTAAAGCTATGTATGGATCCTGCCTCCACTACATCACTTCCAAGACTGTTCCACTTCTTCCTAGGATAGGTGAGTACAAATAGAGAGCGTGTCTGTCTCGCGCCCAGCAGACGGAGGATCAAACCTCCACAAAGTATTGCGCTGAATAACCCAAATAGGTTTAGCGCTTAACATGAATTATATATATATATCCACTTCTTCCTGATCACTCTGTGACTGAAGAAATACTTACTAACATCCCTGTGATTCATCTGAGTCTTCAACTTCCAACTATGTCCCCTTGTTGCTGTGTCCCATCTCTGGAACATTCTGTCTCTGTCCACCTTGTCGATTCCTCTCAGTATTTTATATGTCGTTATCATGTCTTCCCTATCTCTCCTGTCCTCCAGTGTCGTCAGGTTGATTTCCCTTAACTCTCCTCGTAGGACATACCCCTTAGCTCCGGGACTAGTCTTGTTGCAAACATTTGCACTTTCTCCAGTTTCCTTACATGCTTTGCTAGGTGTGGGTTCCAAACTGGTGCTGCATACTCCAATAGGGCCTAACGTACACAGTGTACAGGGTCCTGAGTGATTCCTTATTAAGATGTCGGAATGCTGTTCTTAGGTTTGCTAGGCGCCCGTATGCTGCAGCAGTTATTTGGTTGATGTGAGCTTCATGAGATGTGTCCGGTGTTATACTAACCCCAAGATCATTTTCCTTGAGTGAGGTTTGTAGTCTCTGGCCCCCATAGACTGTACTCCGTCTGTGGTCTTCTTTCCCTTCCCCAATCATCATGACTTTGCAATTGTTGGGGTTGAATTCAAGCAGCCAGTTGCTGGACAAGGCCTGCAGCCTGTTCAGATCCCTTTGTAGTTCTGCCTGGTCCTCGTCCAATTGAATTCTTCTCATCAACTTCACATCATCAGCAAATAAGAACACTTCGGAGTCTATTCCTTCCGTCATGTCGTTCACAAATACCAGAAACAGCACCAGTTCTAGGACTGACCCCTGTGGCACCCCGCTCGTTACAGGCGCCCACTTTGACACCTCGCCACGTACCATGACTCGCTGTTGTCTTCCTGACAGGTATTCCCTGATCCATTGTAGTGCCTTCCTTTTTATACTTGCCTGGTTCTCTAGCTTTTGCACTAATCTCTTGAGTGGAACTGTGTCAAACGCCTTCTTACAGTCCAAGCAAATACAATCTACCCACTCTTCTCTCTCTTGTCTTACTGCCGTCACCTTGTCATAGAACTCCAGTAGGTTTGTGACACAGGATTTCCCGTCCCTGAAACCGTGTTGGCTGTCGTTGATAAGCTCATTCCTTTCTAGGTGCTCCACCACTCTTCTCCTGATAATCTTATCCATGAACTTGTATACTATACATGTCAGTGACACTGGTCTGTAGTTTAATGCTTCATGTCTGTCTCCTTTTTTAAAAACTGGGACTACATTTGCTGTCTTCCATACTTCAGGTAGTCGCCCTGTTTCGATAGATGTGTTGAAGATTGTTAGTGGTACACATAGCGTCTGTGCTCCTTCTCTCAGGACCCATGGAGAGATGTTATCCGGCCCCATCACCTTTGAGGTATCTAGCTCATTTAGCAGCCTCTTTATTTCTTCCTCGGTTGTATGTATTGTGTCCAACACTTGATGTTGTACCCCACCTCTCCGTCTTTCTGAGGCCCTTCTGTCTCCTCTGTGAACACTTCTTTGAATCTTATGTTGAGCTCCTCACATACCTCGTGGCCATTTCTTGTGACCTCCCCTCCTTCCTTCCTCAGCCTGATTACCTGGTCCTTGACTGTTGTTTTCCTGCTGATGTGGCTGTGCAACAACTTTGGGTCAGATTTGGCTTTCGCTGCTATGTCATTCTCGTATTGTCTTTGGGCCTCCCTTCTTACCTGTGCATATTCATTTCTGGCTCTACGACTGCTCTCCTTATTCTCCTGGGTCCTTTGCCTTTTATTCTTCTTCCATTCTCTAGAACACTTGGTTATGGCCTCCCTGCACCTTTGGGTAAACCAAGGGCTCATCCTGGCTTTTTCGTTATTTCTGTTACCCTTGGGAACAAACCTCTCCTCAGCTCCTTGCATATTGTTGTCACATGTTCCATCATCTCGTTTACTGACTTCCCTGCCAATTCTCTGCCCCTTTCTTGTAGTTTGTAGTGTGTGTGTGTGTGATCAGGTCACTGCTAGTGGGCCATTTGTAAGCCAGTTGTGTGTGCGTAGGTTGAAAAACAGTAAAACACTTGGTCACTTCTATAAAGGCCAGTGGTCAACTGTTATTATATAATATATATATATATATATATATATATATATATATATATATATATATATATATATATATATATATATATATATCGACACACACACACACACAGTCTTTATACTTCTCTCATAATAATACCTTGAACCTTCCTTACGAGAAGCCATGAAATTTGATGAGGATTTTGATGTCCGTTCATCAAAATCCACTGGCCCTTATAGAAGTAACCAAGTGCTTTACTGTTTTTCAACCTACTCACACAACTGCCTCTTTTACAGTTATCTTATTGCTCACAAATGGCCTACTAGCAGTGACCTGATCACACACTATGATTTCTGGCATCTCTGCCAGAGAAAAACTGTGGGCATCTCTCTCTGGTTTTGGCATATCTTTCAATCAAGAACACCCACCAGGATTAGCATCAACGGACTGGTGTGTGAATAGCTGCAGCTCATTTCAGAGTAGCAAGAAGACCCTGCATTTCAGTTCTTCCATTAGAATCAAGAAAAGTGGTGTGTACACGAAGTGAGTGCCAGTGAAGGAGGATACATAACGGTCATCTGAAGGGTGGAGGAGGCACTGAGGGAAGGTGGTCGACATGTAGGAGGGGTACGACTGTGGGTGTTTCCCCCCTTCCTTCCCCAAACACGCGCACACACCGTGCAGACTCGTTTCGATGACAAAGTGTTTGTTCACCTTGGGTGTATGGTGTAGAGTGTATAGTGGTGTGTTGTTTATAGTGGTGGTTGTGTATAGTGTATAATGCGGTTTCATGTATAATGAGGTGTCGTTTAGTGCAGTGAGTGGGCAACTCTGCCAGGCCTGCCTCCCTAGGTCATCACCCCTCCTCCCCTATCCTCACACCCTCATCACTCTTCACACCACCTCCTCCCTCCCCCGCCTTTCACCAGGACTTGAGACCGCCAACCAGATCTAAGCCTACGCTCTCCTCCACCCCTCTTCATCCCCACCATAAACAACCCAGCGCATGGGCCTCCACCCACACGGGCCATTCTCACTTCAGTTCAAGCTTACCACACAGCTTGAGGTATGGCAGATGATGCAGCCAGCAGCCACAAAGTCAGGGAAACAGTGCACCTAACAATGAAAGAAGAGGCACATGTCAGGTGTGTGGAGCGCATCGGGCACTCAAAAGGAATGGCCTTACACATGCACACAATGAGTGTGCTGGATCACATATGGTCCCTGCAGAGAGCAGCCCACAGCCTCCACAGGCAGATGAAAATTCCAATGGTAACCTTCTCAGCAGCGAAGATCTTCTGATGGCATTCAAATCCACTGCTAGCAGTATCCTATCTCACATTCCTAAAGCGGCTCTTCCATATACGGCAGCGAAATTCACAGAACTTCTTTAGCAGGTGAATGGAGATTCCACAAACTTAGAAGCTCGAGGCACCATTAAAGTATGGCGCAACCTGCTCCTGTTCGGCAATGTCTGTCTTGCAGTTCCTGAAAGACGAGGCAAACTGCTAACCACATCAGTCATCAAGGCGGTGCGCATCTACCCAAGAACAGATAATTGTGTCCCTCTGCCCCACCATCGCAGGAATCACAGAGGTAGACCCAAGAAAAATTCCATTGAAAACGAGAAAATTTGTACACAGGTTAGCAGAAAAATCGCCAAAGGTAACAGTGGGAGCAATCAGAATAATTGCAAGTGACGACACTCTTGCTACCAAACATGAGGCCACAGCCCAAGCACTAAGATACAAGCACCCAACGAGGGACACCATAGTCGTTAACAACAACCCTGAGGAAGGCCTCATCTTTTGACAATTAATTTTGCCAGAATCAGAAGTCTATAAGGCGATAGTGTCATTTCCAGCAGGATCTGCAGAAGGTTACATTGGAATTCGGCCACAACACCTCAAAGAGATGGTAAACCCAGTACATGTGCATCAATTCTTCTCTCCGAGTTAACAACCTTCGTCAATAACTGTCTGACTGGGCGGATTCCAGAAGAAATTAAACCTTTCTTTTTTGGAGCCTCATTATGCGCTTTGAAGAAGGATGGGAGAATCAGACCCATTGCTGTTGGTAACACCCTTCGCCGTCTCGTTGCGAAAACAGCAGTAAGAAACATTCACCTAGTAGCTGCCAGTTTACTCCAGCCAAACCAACTGGGCTTTGGGGTCTCTAAAGGCAGTGAAGCCGCAGCTCATGCAGCAAGGGCCTACATCAGGACTTACCAGAAAGCAAGGCCGTAGTCAGACTTGACTTTATAAATGTTTTTAATATGGTGAAAAGATATGTTGTTTTGCCAGCCGTTCGGGATCGGTTCCCCAGTCTTTTTTCCTTCATTTCAGCAGGCTCACCAACGCTCCTAGCTGTGAAGACACCACAATCAGGAGATTTCCGTTTAGATGTTGCCAATTCCTCTCAGGGCACTCGACTCGACCCACAAACCATTCGGATTGGTGTTGCTCTTCGCCTAGTCGCCCCCATACCCACCGAACATAGGTGTATTTGCGGCAAGGCGACGGCTGATCAATTCGGACTTCATGGTCTCGTGTGTCACACATCAGAAGGGAAGTATGCTAGACATTATGTGAATGACATCATAAAGAGAAGAATTGACACAGCCCGTTGCCCAGCTCAACGGAAACCCCAAGTACAGAGGTCTGATGGAAGTCAAAAGCTTCCTGATGGAGTCACTATGCTACCCTGGAAGGATGGTAAGCAGATTGACTGGGACTACACCTGTGCCGCCACATTGGCAGACACCTACTTGCCATACTCTGAAGCTGAAAGGAGGTAGAGCCGTCAGCCACAGGGAGACCCAGAAGACCGGCAGATATCAAGGCTTTTCCCCTTGCTACAACTTCATCCCAATAGGATCGGAGACCCTTGGAACATGGAACAAGTGTGCTCTAAAGTTTCTCAAAGAGCTGGGTGAAAAACTCATCACAGAAACCAAGAATCACAGGGAGGCCAGCTTCCTCTTCCCGAGACTCAGTGTTGCGATACAGATGGGAAATGCCTGCAGCATTCTGGGCATGCGGCCCACTGCCGGGGAGCTGGACGAAGTATTCGAGATATAGCTCTGAGATGTTATCTATGTGTTTCTACTCCCTATTGTATTTTGTCTTTAAATAAAGTCTACATAGAATATATATATATATATATATATATATATATATATATATATATATATATATATATATATATATATATATGGTTTTTAATACTTGACGTGCTGTTGGAGTGTGAACAAAGTAACATTTATGAAGGGATTCAGGGAAACCGGCAGGCCGGACTTGAGTCCTGGAGATGGGAAGTACAGTGTCTGCACTCTGAAGGAGGAGTGTTAATGTTGCAGTTTTATAACTGTAGTGTAAAGCACCCTCTGGCAAGACAGTGATGGAGTGAATGATGATGAAAGTTTTTCTTTTCGGGCCCCTGCTTTGGTGGGAATCGGCCGATGTGTATATATATATATATATATATATATATATATATATATATATATATATATATATATATATATATATATATATATATATATATATTATTGTGACCATGAACGAGTGGTATTGAATCAATAACAACACTGCGACTAGCCGAGGATTCGAACCCATGTAGTTTTGGCCCTACCTCGTGGTGAGCGAAAATCACATGACGCCTAAACCCACTGGCCCACACAATCCTACAAGAACCAAGCACTCAGCCAAACTAGGTGTGTTACTCTTGGTCCGAGGACATACGGTGGTGTGGGTGCCTCTAAGCTAATTTCATTCTTATCCCCGTTTGGTGTACTAGCCTCTACAAGCAGTATATATATATATATTATTGTGACCACGAACGAGTGGTATTGAATCAATAACAACACTGCGACTAGCAGAGGAATCGAACCTATATATATATATATATATATATATATATATATATATATATATATATATATATATATATATATATATATATATATATATATATATATATATATATATATATATAATCATCGAGAAAAGCGCAGGCATCACTGATGACATGATCCTCCTTCAGAGGATTCAAATGCAACTAATCAGGTGTCCTGAATTCACTCATAAACGTTACTTTACTCTCACTCGAACAGCACGCTACATCCCTAAGACCACTCTCACTCTATTGCAGAATACGCAAGTCCCTACCACTTAAAAAGTTCACATTTTCCTCCAGCCCTTCCTGGTATTTTATTTTGTTATAACCTCTTCAATGCTGCCTCAACCACCTTTCCTCTCCCCACGGAATAATAAATTTTGTATATCAACACTGTCTTTTAATTTCCACACCCTAGTTCACTGCATAATATTCACACCATGCACTGCCTTCAGACATGACGTTCCCACTACTTCCGGCATCTTTATCACTATAACTTTTAAAAACTCATACCTCACACCTCTTTTAGAGAGATGTGAGGCATGGATTCAAACTAGAGAAATGATGTTGGGCCACTCTAAAATTGGTCATGTTTCTATGTGAGTTGATTACTTATAATCTATAGATAAATTTCGTTCTCTCTAGAGACGTCTCAACATTCCGCCTACCCGTTTCTCTTCTAGTTCATTTATATCGTCTTTAATACAGCTATCTGCCGATATGTCCATTGATAAATATCTGCATACATGTTTGAGAATTGTTTTAGTGTGTGTATGTGGGGAATTTTCCGTAATGTGTGTCGGTGCACGTGGTGTGTATTTGTATGTGAGAGATGTAGTTATTTATGCGGGGGTCTATTCGTAAGAAGTGTGGCTGTTTTAGTATGACGAATGCGTAGGTGTGAGGTGTGGAGGTGCGGGGAGTGGAGGTGCGGGGAGTGGAGGTGCGGGGAGTGGAGGTGCGGGGAGTGGAGGTGCAGGGTGTGGAGGTGCGGGAGTGGAGGTGCGGGTGTGGAGGTGCGGGTGTGGAGGTGCGGGGAGTGGAGGTGCGGGGAGTGGAGGTGCGGGGTGTGGAGGTGCGGGGAGTGGAGGTGCGGGGAGTGGAGGTGCGGGGAGTGGAGGTGCGGGGAGTGGAGGTGCGGGGTGTGGAGGTGCGGGGAGTAGAGGTGCGGGGAGTGGAGGTGCGGGGTGTGGAGGTGCGGGGAGTGGAGGTGCGGGGAGTGGAGGTGCGGGGAGTGGAGGTGCGGGGAGTGGAGGTGCGGGGTGTGGAGGTGCGGGGAGTGGAGGTGCGGGGAGTGGAGGTGCGGGGTGTGGAGGTGCGGGGAGTGGAGGTGCGGGGAGTGGAGGTGCGGGGAGTGGAGGTGCGGGGTGTGGAGGTGCGGGGTGTGGAGGTGCGGGGTGTGGGTGTAGTGAGAAGACTGACTCTTTCTGTAGGGAACAGTTTGTGTGGAGCGTCGCCGTGCGTGCTTTGGGAGTGAGTATGGTGTTTTGAATGACTCTGAGGGAAAGGGTGTTTGTGGGAGTGGGGCGTAGGAAAGACTGTGTGAAATGTGGGAGTAATGAGGAATATAAGTCACAAAAACTTGAGAGGTACACATTTCACATATATCCCACATCTTCTAGAAGAAGCGGTAGATGATTATAATAATAATAATAATAATTGATTAGTGTTGGCCCAGGACGGACCGAAATGTCGTCAAAACTTTCCGTGTGGTGTGAGAGATATGGCTGTGAGGTAGGAATAAGGAACTTTTTATGTAAACAACAAAGCAAGCAAAAACGGTCAAAATATAAAGGGATATATCTTCCGTGTGGCTCTTACATTACTGACTTTCTCTCTGACGAAATCTTGTTGAAATTATCTCCATTTATAGCAAACATTTACCATCCTGGGTCGTGATTTGCGTTATAGTCTCAAGTTTCTCATCTCCCTCATCCCCATCCTTCTCACTTTCAGCAATTTTCTCCTCCAGATTCTCACTGAAGTCTTCTTGCCTTTGTTTCAATTCATTACTTCTATTTTTGCACATCTATTCTTACACACGGTCTATTTATAATTGTCACTTTTTTCAACGTTCTGGTCTACTTACCCCTTCTATAGATTAACTTTTCTTGTTACTGCCAATCTCTCTCTCTCTCTCTCTTTCAGCCTTGTAAAACCCTTGTGGATTTAGCGCTTAGTTTTGATGATAATAATAATATTAATAATAACTCTCTCTCTCTCTCTCTCTCTCTCTCTCTCTCTCTCTCTCTCTATCATCCTCTCGGTCTCTCTATCTCTCTCTTCCCCTTAACAATATTGCTTGTATTTCTCCCTCTAATCCAGTACACATATTTATCTAGTAACGGTGGACAAACTGAGTAGAATTTGATATATGGGAAGAGTGAAACATCAAGGAAATCAAATTTCCTCACAGAAAAATCTCATTGCAAGCACAAATAGCCTCTTTTTGAGAGTGGTCTTTGAAAGGGGAACTAGAGGACCGTCAGAGGGGAGCTGGAAGATGAAATCAGGGAAACGCTTAAGATGAGGAAGAGAAAGAGAGGGCGAAGGAGGAGGAGCAAAGATGGAATGTGATAAAAGGTAGGCAGGGAGAGGAAGAAGGCAGGGGAGAAGGGATAGGGAGGATAGGTATAGATAAGAGAAGAAAGTGGGAGAGAAGAAAAGAAACATTGGAGCTGCGTTCTACCTTCTGTTATGATAATATAATTAGCGAGAAATTACATACTACCCGCCCAGGGATAAAGGTTATTAATTAATTAGTCATTTTAATTGATTTGTACACCTCCCTCTCCCCTTCCCCACCATCACAATACTTAAAGGGTAGGACAAATGCGAGAGAGAGAGAGAGAGAGAGAGAGAGAGAGAGAGGACGATAGAGAATACATACAGTATATACTGGCATGCTTATATATCTATATCTATCTATCTATCTATATGCAAGACAAGCCATGGGGTGGAAATCTTCCATCCCCGTGGCTTGTCTTGCATAGTGCCGAATAGGTAAAACTTGCGATTTAGGCTTAGATAGCAACGCTCGTCTTGCCGAATAAGGCAAGCGAAAGTTTGTGTATGCAGTAATTTCACAAAAATTATTCTGAACCTAACTAAAAAATAATATTTCACTATTCTTGCCTTATTCGGCAAGAAGAGCCAAAATGGCAAGTTTTACCTATTCGGCACGACATATATATATATATATATATATATATATATATATATATATATATATAAAATGTACGATTCCAGAAAAATGCAACAACTAGCAGTGAGGAGAACAGTGGGCGATTCTCCCTAACAACACTTGCACGTTGTTGCAGTGACACCTCGCTATATTGACGTATTGATGATTGTTCTACGTGCTACTCTATTTTACCAGCTTCTCTGTTTGCCTCTTAACCTGCCTGCCCGTATGTTTTCCCTGTCAGTTTGGTTGTTTTCTTGGCTGCCTGTCTACATCTCTTCCCTGCTTTCTGGTTGTCCTCTTGTCTGCCTGTTTCCATCTCATTTCTACCTATCTGCCTGGTTAGTTTTCCTTCGTGTCTGAATGACAGTCTGATGGTCTTCGGCTTGCACATGTTTCTGCCAGCCTTATCGCTCGTCTGTTTTCCGGCCTGTTTTTTTTTCACTATTTTAAAATCAAAATTACTTCTAGATTTCCTGCTCATTGGTGTATCAATGGTCTTCTCCTGCCTGCAGCCAAATCTCCTATATCACTCTTACTCCCTGAGCTTCCCAAGTCTTCATTTACATCCCCTCCAGCCCTCCTACTCTCTGGTCTGCCTGGTCTCTTGCATCTAGAGCTCTTCCAGACCTTATGCTCTTTCGGGACTGCTTGGTGCCCCTGTGAATCCATCTAGATGTAATTTAGCTCTTGTAGTCCTTGGTATGTTGAGGGTCTCTGCCTTCATTTAAGTTTCTTGCTCATACTCTCTAGAAGCTTGAGGATCTCATCCTGCTTGCTTCCAGGTCACCTCCTATCACTCTCTGGCACATCTCATGGTAGTCTGCCTTCCTTGCAGCATCTCCTGATGCTGCCTCCTGACGTCTAAGCATGTTCTTTGATCTTCTCACAAGTGCCTTCTGCCTCTTAAACGTCTCCTCTGTATCTCCTCTCATTCAAGACTTCTTCGTTTTCTATATCTATTTATTTATTTTCCCATTAATCTCCTCATTCTTAATTTCATTCCTTTTAGTCTTCTTCTTTAGTACTAAGCTCCACCATGTGTAATTCTGTTCTCCTTGTTTACTAGCCTCTGTATTGTTTAATGGGATTCTTTCCTTTTTGGAGCCTCTTTTAAAGACACTTAGATCCCATTTCCATTTGTCTTACTTCATTTTTTGCTTTCTCAGATATATTTTGAGAGAATATTAGGAAAATAGTACGTAAAATGAATGTTTGTTTTGCTTACCTTAGAAAAGGGCAAATGTACATTTTATTCCAATTAGGAAATAAGAGAAGCGAAGCATATCATTTCCTGCCTACTAGCATACCTTCTCTTGCCTATTTGCATACTCTTTATTATCCATTTTGATGCCTTCTTGCATACCTTTTACTACTTCCTAGCATACCTTTATGCTGCTTCTTAGCACACTTAGCATCTCCTATCCTATCTTTAAGCAAACCCTTTACTGCCTTCTAGAATATCCTTTACAACCTTCTAACATAAACTGTAGTGCCTATTAGCATATCTCTATCTTCCTCTTAGTCAACTCTGTATCTCCCTACTCCTCCTTCCAATCCCATTGTCATCTTCCCTAACTCACTGTTCTCCCTCTCTTTCTCTTCCTCTTTCTCCTCCTCTTCTTCCTCCTTCCCCTTCTCTTCCTCCTCCTTCTTCGTCTTCTTTTACTTTCCCCCTCTTGCTTCCTGTCTTCGATTTTCCTGCCTAAGACACCTGACGTGCCTCGGCCAAGTATGTAGATAGGCATATCCATCTCTAACCAGCTTCTCCTTGCCTCTCCCGTCTCCCCAACGTCCAGTCGCCAGCCCCAGACTGTTCCTGTGAGACTCCTACGCTCTTCCCAAGATATCTTCAGAATTTTGGGATATCGTGGATGAAATTTGGCATACCCTCGTAGCATCTGAGTTGCGTTTTCGTTTTTTTTAACATCTAGGTTACATTTTGGATATTGTGTGGTGTTTTAGACGTGTATAGGTTATATTTGTTTAGATTTTATGGTATCTTGAAGCATATGGGTGACATGAGCGGCATTTTCATAAATTCTTCTAGTTGGTGAATGCAAGTAATCCTGTATCATTAAACAAGTACAGAAGTACTCAATTGTTTATTATAAGTTAACTTACATCTAAGATATCCTCTAAATATACTTGAAGTTTTGTATTTAGAAGACATTGACTTCGGTTAGGATATCTTTAATTGCTGAACGACGTGGTGATACTAATTCAGTTATCTTCAGCTGGCCGCAATTGTTCTGGAACAATTGTTCCAGACTATGATGTTGAACACTTCTCCAGGTTGAGGGACTGATCACCTCAGAAAGCTGTTCTCCAAGGTTGATGGACTGATTACATCGTCTTTACTTCGCTACCACGCTTGTTGTAGGAGAAACGTTTCAATCAGCAATAAATATACCCAATTGTTGCACACTTGACGGCATTGTATACTATTTGCAACATAATATTAATATATAACTATGGTCAGGATATGCGTAGTGGCAGGAACACCACCCAATACGCGTTCCAAATAAAACTCTCTCCACAACAATATCTCTCTGCTGGCAATCAATCACGACTGCATTCTGCGTCCCTGCTTTTCTCATCTGCAAGTAAATGTATAAGATGATTGTGTCTGCTCCAGAGGATTTGCACTTTAATTCTGCAGTCCTCTCTCCTCTGGAAAAAGATTCGAACAATTTCCTTGAATGGAATAAACAAATTTAATGCTTGGGTGCGTCTCCGACTGACACAGAATTTATTTGTCAAAGTCTGATGCAATTGCTGATTGCTACCCCGACGGTGGAGCAACTTGTGAAAGGTCTTTGAAGGCTTGTTTGTGTCCCTCGTGTGAACATGGCGAGGTTGATGCAAGCAATGGTTGAGTAATGTATCTTGTGTCCTCCATGTCTCTGCTTCTGAATCTTCAGACGTCCTGCTCAGACAAAGTTTCTGCCCACATGCACGAGTCATGAGACAGGAAACGTTTGTTTCATTGAAGGGATAAAAACCTAGCGATTGATGGTAACTTGACGGTATAATACCAGTAGGTTGTGTGGGTGATCTATAAGTGTTCCCTCACGTTGCCGTATTCGCCTTGCGACAAAAGTACACCTCTGAATTTATCTCATTAATTTGCAGTTTGTGTAACACGTTCCATTTTTTTTAATTTTTAACCTTCTCTCATTGACACTCAGTTTAAAAAGTATTTTAAACTAATGAAAATCCAACATGTACATTGTAGCTTCTTAAATATACATTGTTTCTTCTTAGATATACGTACGCAGTTTCTTACTAGATATACATTGAAGCTTCTTAGATATGCACTCTGTGTTTTTAGATATACATACTAGCTTCTTAAATTTACATAATAACTTTTTATCAATTTATATATATATATATATATATATATATATATATATATATATATATATATATATATATATATATTGTAGCCTCTATGATATACATTATAGCTTCTTATCTAAACACTTCCTAGATGTACATTTTACCTTCTTAGGTGTACACTGTTAGCGTCACCTACATAAACATTGAAGAAACGTTCAGGAAAATCTTGAGAGGATGACAGGGATTTCGTCTCCATCGTTTTCCATGCTGCAGTTTGTCATGTAATCCATTACTCACTCTTCCCCTCGTCCTTCATAAAAGCTACACTCAATTTATAACAAATTCTCCTCTCTTATAAAAGACTTTCCATAATCCCGAATGATGCTTTCAGATTCTCCATTTCCCTCTGCCCTTAGATCTTCCTTTCCCCTTTTACCCTTAGATATATATTCCAGTCCCCCTACCCCCTTATATTTCCCTCACCCTCTACCCATTTATATCTTCACCTTCCCCTGTGGTGCTGTTCACTCTGTTAGTAGTTCTTTTCTTCTTCTGTTTTTTTTTTATTTTCCTCGGAAACTATGGCGGCTTCGCTGGCTATTTCTCTGCCAGTATTGTTGTGTCGAGAATTGTGATTCAGGCAGCCATGACGCTCATTGTTTTTTTTCACCTCCCTCTCTCTCTCTCCCTCTCTCTCTCTCTCTCTCTCTTTACACAGGGTTCTACTAGGTTAGGTTTAGGGTTCCTAACTTTATTTGCAAACTAAGAGCTGCTACGTACATCAGCTAATTTGAAATCTTTTTTTTTTCTTATGAGATATACAGATAAGGAACAGGATGAAGTTGGAGCCATATATGGGCCAGCGATTTCATTTGGTCAACTGACTATATTTCGTTGATGCCGTTGTGCTGTACGAACATGCTCTCTCTCTCTCTTTCTCTCTCTCTCTCTCTCTCTCTCTCTCTCTCTCTCTCTCTCTATCTTTTCCTCTCCTCTCCTAATCTTTATTAGCCCTCGCCATGCCCTATAATGAAGCCTTTTTCATTCCTACACCCTTCCCCTTTTATGTTCATTGCTTCGGTCTTTCGCATTATCTCCCTCGCCTCTTTCCTGTCTCTCTCCCTCTCTTTCCCCTACCTCCCTCCCTTTGTCACTCCGTCTCCTCTCACACACTCATCTATTTTTTGTCTCCCTCTGTCTCTCACCCCACTGTGTCTGTCTCTGTTTCTATCTGTCTACTCCTCCCCTTCTCCCTCTCTGTATCTCTCCCTGTCTTCTTCGTTATCTCCACATTTCTCTCTCACCCTCTGTCTCTCCTCTTACCTTTATTATTCTCCCCTCATGACTTCCCAACGCAGTTAGTTATTTACTGTTTTATATGCATTCCCTAACTTTGCCTCGCTCTCTCTCTCTCATTCTCTTATTATAGTTATTTACAATAATAAAAACGTCCACTTCCTTGATCTCCTTCCCTTCCTTCTTCGATTTCTCCATATCTGCCTCCTTCTCCCCCCTCTTCTACCCCCGCCTTTTCCTTTTCACTTCCTACCCACCTCTCCTACCAATCTTCCCCACCAATATTTCCAACTTTTCACCAATTTTTTCCCCTTTCCAACTCACCTTTCTCCACCTGCCTTACCTTCCACCCTTTTCTCTCCCTGCTTTTCTCCCTATTAAACACCCTCCCTCCCCCATTCCCTTCCTATTTTCTCTTACAACTCATCCAGTAGCCCACTTACCATGATTGTTCCTTGTGAGCATGATAAGCGTTCGGTAGTTAGTGTCAGCAATGGGCTGGTAATAACGTCTATGTAACTACCTCCAGGTGGTGCCGTTACCAGCGCCCAGCCTGCCACTTACCCGTTAAATAACAAACCCGACTTCATTAAGAATTTAAGTTGCTTACCTTCAGCCTGGTTTTCTCTTCCTTGTGCTTGTTTCAAGAAGCTAAAGTGTCAGGGTAGACAGCAGAGGAGACTGGTTCTCTAACCTGCGCTCGGTTTCCGGATCAGTGGGGGCTGTGGTTGATATATGCGAGTCAGTGGGCCGCTAACAGCA
The DNA here is from genome assembly GCA_009830355.1 of Cherax destructor. Classification (NCBI taxonomy): domain Eukaryota; kingdom Metazoa; phylum Arthropoda; class Malacostraca; order Decapoda; family Parastacidae; genus Cherax; species Cherax destructor. Next base: position 159,157 of record WNWK01001556.1, read on the forward strand.
ACAGGGTGGTTGAATGGGCATGCAACAGGAAAGATTGGCTCCACGTTGGGCTGCGAGAGTAAGGGAAACTCTCAGTACCAGTCGCAGGTACATCACTAGTGATAAGGTAAGATAAGATTTCTTCGGATTTTTAACACCGGAGGGTAAGCCACCCAGGATAACCCAAGAAAGTCAGTGCGTCATCGAGGACTGTCTGTCTTATTTCCATTGAGTCCTTAATCTTGTCCCCCAGGATGCGACCCACACCAGTCGACTAACACCCCAGGTACCTATTTGCTGCTAGGTGAACATGACAACAGGTGTAAGGAAACACGTCGAAATGTTTCCACCCGCCGGGAATCGAACCCGGGCCCTCCGTGTGTGAAGTGTTATATATATATATATATATATATATATATATATATATATATATATATATATATATATATGTGTGTGTGTGTGTGTGTGTGTGTGTGTGTGTGTGTGTGTGTGTGTGTGTGTGTTTGACTGCGATGGACGCCCTTGTAAATTCTGAAGTGTTCTTGTTTAACTCCTCGTCTCTCTCACACACAGGTTTAAAGAGTGAGTGTGTGTTAGCTTTAATATCTCTTTAACGCTAATATCATCGAGGCTAGAACGGCTAGTTACCTATCACTATATAAACCCTAGAGTCTCTAAAATAGAGTTTAAAATAAACTCTATGTATTGTATTCGCAGGTATACACCTCTTGGTGTTTATGCACCGAGAGGTCTGCTACAGAGACACTTCTGATACAGGAATACCAGAGGCCATTAAATATTCCTGTTCTTCCTTCTTCACCCTTACCCTCCACACAAGTTTTGAGTTTTATCAAGGGTTACAGGGGAAGGCTCAACACTCAGATGAGAACTTTACTCTATTTCTCCATAGGAAGTCCCTTCATTTTTTAAAAACTTCTCTCTTTTTTGGGATGTTTTAATACATCTTTCTCTCTCTGTGTCTCTGTCTCTGTCTGTATGTCTGTCTGTCTCTCTCTCTCTCTCTCTCTCTCTCTCTCTCTCTCTCTCTCTCTCTCTCTCTCTCTCTCTCTCTCTCTCTCTCTCTCTCTCTCTCTCTCTCTCTCTCACACACGCACTTTCTCCAAGGTATACATTTTACATGCAGACAAGCCCAGGACTCTTATTCACCTTTCTCTTTAGTTGTCGAAAACTTTCAGTTCAATACTTACAATAAAATGAGCACTTACATTCCTTCAGAAGGAAGGAGCTGCGACGGAGAGGCGACGGGAAGTTTGTAAATATCGTCACTTTGGGGACGGGAAGGCGGGAGGAAAGTAGATTTTTTCCCAAAGTTCCAGGAGGAAAAAAATGTCTGTGGCAGGGAAAGAAGGAATATTAGAGTGGACGGGGAGTTTGTGTTAGACTGTGGTGGTGGAGAGTTGGGGAGGTGTTGAGAGAGAGAGAGAGATTAAGAGAGTAACAGTTCTTAGCTTGTAAATAAAGGTAGGAACCCTTAACCTAACCTATTAAAACCTTTGTGAATAAAAAGGGAGAGATGAGGGAAGTGTAGGGCTATCAGGCAGACAGGCAAGCAGACAGACAGGCTGAATGAAAACAGACAGAGAATCAGAAGGCAGCTAGTTAACGTATAACACACACCATATGAGAAAAGGAGGACTCAACACAAAACAAAACATTGGTGATGGAAACCTGAGAGGAATTTCATTATGATTTTCCCTCGGTAAGTGATCTGCCGTAGAAATCTGAACTCTGAAATGAACACGATATAGGTGAGGCCGAGTCTGACAGAGAGGTCAGTTAAAATTAATATTGTTGACCTTCGTGCTTGCTACAAGGTCAGCATTACAAAAACATCAGTAATGCCACAATCTGAGTAATACCACACGTTCAGAATTCCCACTGGATTAACTTAGTGAATAAGAGTGAACATCGCGGCAAACCTATCGGCAAAGACGCATTAGAACCAAGTATTTAACTCTGGCAAACCTCAGAACTGAGTATGAAGACTCAATATGCAGAACAAGCTTTAACTAGAACAACATTTCATTCGGTGTAGAGGTTTATCAAGATTTATTACGCAGCATCATGACTTGATAAATCCCTACTCTGAAAAAAGCTAAATATGGTCAAAACCCCCTCCCCCCCTAAAAAAAATAAATTGTGCATTTTCTGTCTTCATTCTTTTATCTGTCTTCATTATGCCTGTTTCTGGAAACCTAAAAACTTTATTCACGAACCTAAGCAAAGATTTATTCAAGGAATTACGCATAAGAGTTGCCAGGCCAGTCAAGGAGTATTAAACACCAGTGTGCAGCCTATACCCATTCAAGCATATAGAGAGGTTCAAATAAGTCTTGAGCTATGCTACAAGATACGTCCCGGAGACTCGGGAGAATATGCTGTGAGGGTAAGCTGATGGAAGTGAACCTCAAAACATTGGTATGTTGTTGCTTCTGAGTTCATGTCTGCATAAACAACTCATTACGTCTGTAACCTGACCATGAACTTGTAAATAGTTCATTACCATCGTAATCTGCATAGCTACCATAACATTTGAGCTCAGTCCCCGGGCCCCGTTATGTGCCTCTGTAACCTCCCGACTACGACCCAAGGGAGATGTATAGGGTACTTAATAAGCAATTAAAATGAAGCATTGGTGGACAGAAAGCATCACTAGATATTTAAATATTATATACTGGATACTCAGAGGAATTGACAGGGTAGATAGCGAGAGACTGTTCTGACATGAGTTGGGGCTTTTTCAAGTACTTTACAAAGCAACTCTTCGTGAAACGTCGCAGAATATAGCTTTTTAAATTATTACTTATCGGCGTATGCCATTGCCTACCTACCACCACAAACACAAGATAAGCGACAGAGATGTTAGGAAATATACAAATAACCCGCACATTTTAGTCTGACTTGGACCATTTACAGTGTGACTTTGTAAATGGTCCAAGTAGGACCGAAACGTCGTCGTAAGCTCCTCTCTCCTATTTGCGGGTTATTTGTGTATTGTTCCAGTCACGGTATTGTGACTACTTGTTCTCTATGTTAGGAAATATTTCCTCAGTGTAAGAGGAACGAAACCCTGAAAGAAACTGGATAATGAGGTGATGGAAGAAAACTCAAACTCCGATCTTTAAAAAAAAAAAAAAAACATGTGACACTTCCAAGAGGCAAAAACTAACAATAACAACATTCGTTTATTATTTAAGAGGTGAAAGAAGGGACTGTGATTCTAACTGCTCCTGCAATTAAAAATAAGTGATCACACACACAAAAGTGGTATTGAAACGGTTAAAAAAAATGAGGGGGATTATATATCTTTCTCCTCCTCCTTCTCCTATCCTTCCATCTTCCAA
>WNWK01001556.1:172500-242500 GCA_009830355.1 Cherax destructor
ACAGAGTGGTCGGGAAGTGGAATAGTTTGGGAAGCGATGTAGTGGAGGAAGGGTCCATTCATAGCTTTAAGAAGAGGTATGATAAAGCTCATGGCCCAGGGAGAGTGACCCAGTAGCGGCCAGTGATGCTTCTGGTGTCTACTCTATTTCTTGTTCCACCTGTCCTCTTCAGTACTTTGGTGAAACTGGCCGATAGCTTTCTGTTAGACTTGCCGACACCAACAATGCTCTTTTCTGTCATGTCAGAGATCACAGTCATCCTATTGACTCCAGGAGCTAATAACTGATCATCAACAAACTAGTATACATATATATATATATATATATATATATATATATATATATATATTATATATATATATATATCACTGATATATAAGTCTTATTACTGAAAGTCAGTCTTAAATCTTATTCTCATACATAAATATCTTTTCTGGTTCTTCCTAGTTATTAGGAAAACACCACTGTCTTATTATTCGTGTCACGCCCTGGTTTGGGCACCAGGATTTGCAGAAATTGCTTCGCGATTTAAATCGTCTGTGCAGATTTTACGAAAAACAGATTTGTTACTGAGTTGCTCCTACAGAACGTTTGAGTCTCTATATTTATTGGTCCTCACAACCAATGTGGGTGAGATGTGTTGCTCCCTGCACGGGTGACTGCTCTGAGGATGGTGAAAGACTCCTCTTCCACTGAATTGTGAGCGCCCTCTCCTCGTATCAAACCTGATTATCAACCATTCCCCAGGGGCTGTGAGAACCTTACTGATTTACGCTTATCCACGAGTGATATGCACTTGTATAATTTCATAACATAATAAAAAAAAAAAACAATAACGATAATAATAATAATAATAATAATAATAATAATAATAATAATAATAATAATAATAATAATAATAATGTACGAGGAAGTCTGTGAGGAAAATTTAGTTGTTTTGGCTTTCATGGAAACCTAATCACAAAAAAAACCCAACAACCCACAAACATTCACAAATATATTATTATTATTATTATTAATATTATTATATTATTATTATCCATTATTCTCCCTTTTCATCCCTCTCTGCCGTCATTTCCTTTACCTTTTCCATTATTTTAGATTATTCTCCATTCGTCTCACCTTTCTGTTTCCCCCCTCTCTCTCTCTCTTTCTCTTCTGTTCGCCCTCTTCCCTACTCTCCAAATCCCAACAGGGCCTAGTTCAGGGTTATGTAGCAGACCACCTTGAGCCTTAATACATTTTGTTGGATCTTACTAACGACAGGGCAATTAGTGGGAGACTATGCTGTGTCATTCTGGCTGATTTCTAACCGTGATTTATTTCTGTGTGTGAGGCTGTATTCACAAGAATATTGCTTCTTTAGAAAACTTTATTGAAGTCACTGTTAACATTACTACTACTACTACTACTGCTACTACTACTACTACTACTACTACTACTACTACTACTACTACTACTACTACTAATAATAATAATAATAATAATAATAATAATAATAATAATAATAATAATAATAATAATAATAATAAGTGGGAAGTGGAACAGAATTCTTCCTCCGTAAGCCATGCGTGTCGTATGAGTCGAATAAAATGCCGGGAGCAAGGGACTAGTAACCCCTTCTCCTGTATAAATTACTAAATGTAATAAGAAAAACTTTCTTTTTTTTAGGTCAGTCTGCCTTGGTGGGATACTGCCGGTTCGTTGAAAATAATAATAAAAATTCTACAATTATAATACAATATTTATATATGCACCAAGAGGTGTGTGTTTCTCATTGTCTACACTCTCAGAGTTTGACTAATGTTTTAGGGATTAAAGTATTCTTGACTGGTGGTAATCACGCTAAATGCAGCTTTAATGATCCGTTGGGTACTCTATAGGCTTTAAGCCCAATTAGCCAACCAATAACAATAATAATAAACCAAGGAATAGGTGTTGGTTTGAATCCGTGGCGTTAAAAATCTGTTCCGTGGTTTGTTTGCAATGGTGTTATTGCGATTTCCTGAGTAATAATAATAATAATAATAAAAATAATAATTATAGTGTTTTATCTCTCAGTGACAAAAGAATTACAAAAAAAAATAATTCTTGCGTAATACTGAAAACAGAAACTAATTTTAGAATCCTCAGATAATGTACATACCTCAAACACTGTGGATAGTGCCAGAAATATAATTAATATCTCAAATTTCCAAAGAAAATGCTCCCAAAAGAGAGAGGGAGAGAGAGAGAGAGAGAGAGAGAGAGAGAGAGAGAGAGAGAGAGAGAGAGAGAGAGAGAGAGAGAGAGAGAGAGAGAGAGAGAGAGAGAGTGGGAAAGTATATATCTCTGAGATTCAGAGAGACTACCAAATTCACGTCTGCTGTAATTAATCCCGCATGCAAATGTATCACTTTGTAATAAAAGTTAAATAAACACTCGGTTTAACCCTGAAGTTAAATCCTATGGACTTTTTATTTGACTGTTAACTAACGTGTAAATTGTTAATACTGAAGTTGTCTGTCATTGTCAAATTATATATATATGAGTCTATTATTAGTTCTTTCTTGTCATAGTGTTCCCCCACCCTTATGTTCATAAATACGTAGGTGGGAATTAGTGGTTTTGATAGGAACGCGCATTGTATGGGCCAGTAGTCCTGCTGCAGCGTTCCTCCATTTTTTAGCAGTATTCCTCCCTTCTTATGTTCTTATTTTGGAAGTGTTATATAACTTCTTATTTTGTTATAGGACTAGTGTTATGCCCCATCATCCTTGTTTTGTGGTTGCAACACATACACTGCAAGTTCGTAGATCACATTCCTGCAGACACCCACACTCGTTTTGAAGAATCATTTTATGGTTTTGTTTCCTCCACCACTTTTCTCAGTTTACAACTGAGGCATCTTGTTCTTCCTCCCTTGCTGATGGTGCTAAGTAATCATAATAAAATATTTTTTTTTCTTAACATTTTTATCATGTGATATATTATCATTATGTCTCCTTTTTTCAACGTATCCACTAACGAGAATATTGACAGTGCTAAAAACATTCATTATATATATATATAGTATATATATATATATATATATATATATATATATATATATATATATATATATATATATATATATATATATATATTCTCCATTCCACTTGCATTTTGAAGTGAACAGATGAGTTTTTCACTAGGAACTCTATTGAAAACGTTTCAGAAATTTATACTGAGTGTTGTAAGCTTAGTGTCCGTGACTACACTGTATTGTATTATTTCTGTCGGTTATAACAGTTGTTTAAAGTATTGCACGAGACTTAAATCATTTATCTTTTTTTCTGATTATCACTGTTGTGGATCTATATAGATTAAAGGATATTTCGAATCATTTTTAACCATTTCCCTCTTGTCTCTATCTCTCTTCCTCTCTCCACTTCCTCAATACGCCTTTCCTCCAATTTACTCCTTCACTCCCTCTCTCCTTTGTTCTTGTCACGCCTTCTTCCTCTCACCTCTCTCATCTTCCTCCTTTCACCTCTCTACTCACTTTCTCTAATAATTTATTTTAAATTAATTATAATTTATATTTTGCCTTTAAGCACAATCACGGATAAATAGAACGCTTGTAACTAAACATGCACATGCTGCACATTAACATGCAAATATACGCATGTGCACGCACACGTACACAAGCATTCGCGTTCATAAGCTCAGACACACACACACACACGATTAGATCCTATGCATATCTATTATTAAGCATCCATTTGTTAATTATTCAAATAGTATATTCGTTTGTATATTTATTTATTCCCTGTAAGTCTGAAATATTAAATTTTAATATTTCAGGTAAAGGAATAAATAACTAATTCTTTCAAGTGTTACTAATATTTTGGTATATTTCTTATACCTACATTTGTTACTATTGTATTCGATTTGTCAATCCATAGGGAAATATTAATTGAAATATTGCTTATGTTCTTACACTTTAATTACTGATGTTCAGCTCTTAGCTAAATCACGCATTGGGGTGTTATTGTTTGTGAAGCATTCATTAATACTTTAAGGAATTTATTCTTTCATTGCTCGTGTACTCCTCAGCTGTGTTGATTTACTTATGACAGGCCAAAAAGGAATAGTGCCGTGAGACACCCACACACACACGGGGGTACATCAACAATAAGTGCTGGATGAAATACACACAACCGATGAGGAGGTGAAGAAGCTGCTAAGTGAACTTGATACGTTAAAAACGGTGGGACCGGACAACATCTCTCCGTGGGTCTTTAGAGAGGGACCAGAAACGCTGTGTTTTCCACTAACAACAATCTTCAACACATCCATTGAAACTGGGCAACTACCTAAGGTATGGAAGACGGCAAATGTAGTCCCCATTTTTAATAAAGGAGATAGACACGAGGCACTAATCTACAGACCAGTGTCACTGACGTGTATAGTATGCAAAGTCATGGAGAAGATTATCAGGAGGAGAGTGGTGGAGCACCTAGAATGGAACAAGCTTATCAACAACAACTAGCTCGGATTCAGTGAAGGAAAATCCTGTGTCACAAACCTACTGGAGTTTTATGACAAGGTAACGGAAGTAAGACACGAGAGAGAGGGGTGGGTAGATTGCATTTTCTTGGACTGCAAGAAGGCCTTCGACACAGTTCCTCACAAGAGATTAGTGCAAAAGCTAGAAGATCAGGCAAGCATAACAGGAAGGGTACTGCAATGGATCAAAGAATACATGACAGGGAGGCAATAACGAGTCATGGTACGTGACGAGGTGTCAGAGTGGGCGCTTCTGACGAGTGGGGTTCCACAGGGGTTAGTCCTAGGACCGGTGCTGTTTCTGGCATATGTAAACGGCATGACGGAAGGAATAGACTTAGAAGTGTCCCTGTTTGCAGATGATGTGAAGTTGATGAGAAGAATTCAATCGGACGAGGACCAGGCAGAACTAGAAAGGAATCTGGACAGGCTGCAAGCCTGGTCCAGATACTGTCTCCTGGAGTTCAACCCAACCAAGTGCAAAGTTATGAAGATTAGGGAAGGGCAAAGAAGACCGCAGACGGAGTACAGTCTAGGGGCCAGAGACTACAAACCTTACTCAAGGAATCTTGAGGTGAGTATAACACCGGGCACATCTCCTGAGGCGCACATCAACCAAATAACTGCTGCAGCATATGGGCGCCTAGCAAACCTAAGAATAGCATTCTGGCATCTCAATAAGGAATCGTTCAGGACCCTGTTCACCGTGTTCGTCAGGCCTATATTGGAGTATGCAGCAACAGTGTGGAACACACTCCTAGCCAAGCATGTTAGGAAATTAGAGAAAGTGCAAAGGTTTGCAACAAGACTAGTCCTGGAACTAAGGGGCATGTCCTTCGAGGAGAGGTTAAGGGAAATCGATCTGACGACACTGGAGGACAGGAGAGATAGGGGGGACATGATAACGACATATAAAATACTGACAGGAATTGACAAGGTGGACAGAGACATAATGTTCCAGAGATGGGACACAGCAACAAGGAGACACAGTTGGAAGTTGAAGACTCAGATGAATCACAGGGATGTTAAGAAGTATTTCTTCAGTCACAGAGTGGTCGGGAAGTGGAATAGTTTGGGAAGCGATGTAGTGGAGGCAAGATCCATTCATAGCTTTAAGAAGAGGTATGATAAAGCCCATGGCGCAGGGAGAGTGACCCAGTAGCGGCCAGTGAAGAGGCGGGGCCAGGAGCTATGAATACACTCGCATACACAAACACACTCAGAAATTTTCTTTCAATATTAAATGACCTGCATGAAGTCTCTCCCGCATCTTGAAGATCAGGTACGTCTCGTGACACAAAAAACCATTAACGCGATTACTTTCTGTAAATGTAATCACCGTCTGCAAATTTAATTACTTTTTGTAAATATAATTAAACAGAATCTCCTCGGACAGCCATCCTCGAAGTCACGCTGGTAAAAACTGAGCAAATAGAACCAACTCATCTGTGAGCTAGTATTTTTTTAATTACATTGAGCTGTATTGGAAATGTTTTTTTTCTTTATCGCATCAATCCGAGTTCCCTTCCTCAGGCGCTGTGTGGCTCTTACTGGTTTGGCGCTTCCAACTGGGTATATTATACTCAATAGTAGAAGTAGTGGTAGTAGTAGAAGAGGAGGTAATAATAATAATAATAATAATAATAATAATAATAATAATAATAATAATAATAATAATAATAATAATAATAATAATAATAATAATAACAGAAATAATAGCAAAATAATAATAATAATAATAATAAAAATAGCAAAAACAACTACAAAGATATCAACAATAACCTACGAAAAGCTATGTCATTATTGGCAGTTCTCTCGAGAACTTTCTTAAATTCGTGCCAGTTCTGCTGGTAGTAATATAATTATATATTATAAACGTGGAAAATCTGTTTGTAAATGCGCTTAACGATTCCGACTCGCTCACATGAGGGGGAATTTTGTCAAGGTGTCTGGTAACACCAGTTCGCTAATCTAAGGCCCTCTAGTAATGGTGGACTTTCAAGAGATATCTAGGTGAAGGTAATTACTCTAGTAGGAAGACTATGTCAATCAAGGATGTGTTGAAGCATTGCGTTTGCAATAAACCTTATCTGTTTGTGTTTATGATTATCCATTCTCACTGCGTTGAACTTGCAATACGTATAAATGATTGCATAAATGCATAGTATATCATTCTCGTAAATACACTCATATATAGAAAATAATTTGTGCATTGAACCCCCAAAAAAAAAAAAAAAAAAAACGATTTGTGCTTTCTCTTGAAATTATTTATTTGATAGCTAAATTAGAGGTGAAAGAGCAGGAGCAGGCTTAGATCCAGACACGTACACAAAATTCAGAAACGTACACAAAATCTGGATACGTGCACAAGGTCCGAAAATCTCGATGCACACACACACACACATACACATACACACACACATACACACACACATACACACACACACACACACACACACACACACACACACACACACACACACACACACACACACACACACACACACATATATATATATATATATATATATATATATATATATATATATATATATATATATGTCGTGCCGATTAGGTAAAACGTACGATTTTGGCTTATATAGCAACGCTCTTCTTGCCATGTAACACAAGTGAAAATTTGTGTATGCAATAATATCGCAAAAATCATTCTGAACCTAACGAAAGAAATATATTTCATTGTGTTTGTTTATTATTAAATTAATGTTAACGTATCTAAAATATATTTAGTTGGGTTAGGCTAAATTAAATTGCGCTTGTTGTAATAAGGTTAGGTAGGTTTTCAAAGTATCTCTTGGTACAAAATTATAAATTTTTACATTAACATAAATGAAAAAATATATCTTTAAACGTATAAGAGAAAATTTTAGAAAGGACTTAATTTTAGATGAGTTCTTGCTAATTGACCAGTTTTACCTAATCGGCACGACATATATATATATATATATATATATATATATATATATATATATATATATATATATATATATATATATATATATATATATATATATATATATATATATATATATATATATATATATGTAACCACGAACGAGTGGTATTGATCGATAACAACAGTGCACTAATCTAGACTCGAACCCATGTTGCTTTGGCCCGCTCATGGTGAGCGAAAACACATGACGCTCTAACCCATAGAACCACGCAATCCTCAGAATGACGCACCCAGCCAAGCTAGGTGTTTTACAGTCATCCGAGGACATACGGTGGCGTGGGTGCCTTTGAGCAAATTCCATTCTACTCCCTGTTTGGTGAACTAGCCCAATGAGCAGTATTTTATATTTTTGTAACCACGAACGGGTGGTATAGATCAATAACATCACAGCGACTAGCCAAGGACTCGAACCCATGCTCCTTTGGCCCGCAAATAGGACCACACAATCCACCCAGACAAACTAGGTGTTTTACTCTCATTGTAGGATTGCGTGGTCCTGTGGGTTAGAGCGTCAGGTGTTTTCGCTCACCATGAGGCGGGCCAAAGTGTCATGGGTTCGAGTCCTTGGCTAGTCGCAGTGTTGTTATTGATCAATACCACTCGTTCGTGGTTACAAAAATATAAAATACTGCTCATTGGGCTAATATACCAAACCGGGAGTAGAATGAAATTAGCTCAGAGGCACCCACACCACCGTATGTCCTCGGATTACGGTAAAACACCTAGCTTGGCTGGGTGCGTCATTCTTGTAGGATTGCGTGGTCCTGTGGGTTAGAGCGTCATATGTTTTCGCTCATAATGAGGCGGGCCAAAACAGCATGGGTTCGAGTCCTTGGCTAGTCGCACTGCCGAATAGGGAGAACTTGCGGTTTTGGCTTAAATAGCAACGCTCATCTTGCCATATAAGACAAGCGACTAACGAAAAAAATATATTTCATTGTTTGTTTATTATTAAATTATTGTAAACGTATCAAAAATATGTTTAGTTGGATTAGGCTTAATTAAATTGCGCATGTTATAATAAGGTTAGGTAAGTTTTCAAAGATTCTTTTGGTGCAAAATTAATTTGTTTTATGTTAACATTAATGAAAAAAAATATATCTTTAAACGAATAAGAGAAAATTTTAGAAAGAACTTAATTTTAAATGAGTTCTTGCTAATTGACTAGTTTTATCTATTAGGCACGACATGTATATATATATATATATATATATATATATATATATATATATATATATATATATATATATATATATATATATATATATATATCATATGTATATGTATCCTCCAGATAATCGGAAAGAGAAACACGAAAGTCGAGTCTGAGCTGATGTGTTTTGTGTGGAGAGTCGCCACCATCTTCCATTTACCAGAAGAGTTAATCAAATCGAGCGAGAGGCAAGAAATACGAACTTTAGGAAATCTGATGCAGTCTTGCTGAGAGACGTTTAAAAGTCCGTGGGAGAGATGTGTGTGTGTGAGAGAGAAAGAGAGAGAGAGAGAGAGAGAGATAGAGAGAGAGAGAGAGAGAGAGATAGAGAGAGAGAATAAAGTTTATCACATCCTTAATCCACTTTTTCTTCAACTTGTGTCTGCTGTTTCCTCGTTGTAATGTTTTTGTTCACAGTTTCCAGTGATCTTTGGAGTCCTCTTTGTTTCTCTCAATTCTTCTCACTTTGCCATTTCCCTATGTTCTCTCTCATCTTTTATATTAGTCTTGTTAAACAATGATAAAAATGTTATTTCTTTTTTTTTATTCTGGAACATTTAATCACATCTTTATAAAATTAATATTAACAGTCTCATATATGGGCGATTCCTAGTCTAAAAAAATAAATCTCTCTCTCTCTCTCTCTCTCTCTCTCTCTCTCTCTCTCTCTCTTCTCTCTCTCTCTCTCTCTCTTTCAGTAAACACGAAGACCGAATTCAACAACTAGAACTTTACACCTTTAAACACAAATATTTAATCACAAAAAATACAGAAACTTAAAATTACATAAATTTTATTTCCCTTCAAACAGGTTCACATTTTTGCTCATAAATGATCTCCAGTCTATAAATGTCAGTCACTAATTACCCGCCCAGGCGGCTGAAAGGGATTGCTTCGTCAGCAGAGGTTTTTATAGACCAGAGCTGCCGCAGCTCTTCAGACCTGACGAAGGAGGTCCTCAGGGAACTGCAGAGGTGTCGTTGAGGACTTCTACACGTTTCGAATGTCGCTTTTGTCATGTTTTTCCCTTTACAAGTTCGTCTGAATTTTACGGCGGTCACTGCCTTGGTGCGATGTGGATTTTCAAGCTCTCTTGAGAGAGCTTCGGAGAGCATTTCAGACTAAATGATGCTTAATGAAATATTTTGAATTCTTTTTGGCTCTTTGGAAATATCCCTGGGCTTCTTCAGCCTGGTCATGGCCTGGTCATGGACAGGGCCGCGGGGGCGTTGACCCCCGGAACACCCTCCAGGTATACTCATCAAACTTACTGAAATCTCTCTTTCAATTTTTTTTACATCACATAACGTGCTGAAATCTTCTAAAGGCTCTTCAAATCTTAAAGACTGTCTTCATATCTAAAAGATTACTAGAGTCTCCAACAATCATCCTTGCTAAATTTTCAAAAATTTCTACTTCTTTTAAAACGTCTAAAAAACGTAGCGTCTTTTTTTTTTTTTAGCTGAATGGCAACATTGGTTTGCTAGCGAGACACATCAGGAGGGAAAAGTGGCGAGAAAAGTAGTGAACGATTGATGAAACGGGAAGGAGGAGGAGGAGGAGGAGGAAGGGGAGACCTGGAGAAAATGAATGGCTGAGGGAAGAAGACGGGAGAGGCAATGGTAATAAATTGTAGACGCTGGAGAGAGAGAAAAAATAGAGAAAAAATGTCTCTACTTTACGGAGCCCCCCAAAAAACTGAACCAATCCAGCGAAAGTCCTTATCTGATTAAAAAAATATATAATTACAATTTTTTGGTAAAACATACAAAAATGGGGTTCTCAGTATACAGTAACGTAATTATTTTAACAAGGTCATGGTTGAAGGACAGGGTATGATGGTCATATCAAATTTCCCCCTCCCCACGCTTCCTTGACATCACACCTTTAGATTTCTTCTTGTGGGAGATTGTGAAGAATTATATATCCTAGATACCACTGACATTAAAATACTTCGTGTCATCATAAATGACTAACTGCATTTCAAAAGTCAAGCCAGATATATTTGTCAATACGTGGAATGAACTTTAGTATCGGCTATAGGTACCATTTATATAATGTGGTAATGTGAGAAATCAAAAAAGCAAGGCCGAGGTTTGGCAGACAGTAACTCGACACCACCACCAGCCTTGAAATACTGCACCCAGTTCCTCACTGAACGCTCACACACACTAACATTCTCCACTGTTTCTTTCGTCTGGTGCCCAGCTTCGTGAAGCCCTATGATTTGAACTATAGTTTCAGGTGAAAGATGTATAGCCTTAAGACCAAAAGGAACACTGGACAAAAGATGGGGTGGATGAGAGACAAAAGTGCAACACTTCCTCTCACTACGACAGCCACATGAGCAATGAAAAGATAATGTGAAGTGTGGTGGCAGGCCGTGACGTCATGCTAAAGGCTGCTACCCAGCAGAATGCACTGACGATAAAAAAAAACCCATATGGCAGGCCTTTGATTTTCGTCACGTCATTATGCCGGGGCGCTCACCTGGCATAATGCCATGACGAGCACTGTACAGAGCTCACTGACGTGCCAGGCCTGGAAAAGAAACATGGCTTGTGAACCAGGCTGCCTATCTTATGTGGCATTTGTGGTCGAATGGATAAGAGCACTGCCTGGGAATCTTGTCCATCTCAGTAGCAGTATCGAGTCCTGCTGACTGCGATCTTTCTCTGTATCTACCCGCTTGTTTCTGCGTGGTGCATTGATATATGTATATCGATATATAAATATATATATATATATATATATATATATATATATATATATATATATATATATATATATATATATATATATATATATATATATATATATATATATATATATATATATATATATATATATACATACTGTTTCAGGCTCTTCGACTGATTTCCTCTTTATATTCCTGCGTCCTCTGTCTTCTATGTATGTATGTGTGTGTGTGTGTGTGTGTGTGTGTGTGTGTGTGTGTGTGTGTGTGTGTGTGTGTGTGTGTGTGTGTGTGTAAAAATAAGATATATCAGATGATTTGAGAAATAAAACAGAATCCTGGGCTCAAAAACCATTTGCTTCATTAGTGAAAACTAAAACTCTCGAGGTTACAAGAAGCAGAACAACCAATGTCTTCTGCTTTCTAACGAGTAATAATAACAACAACAACAAAATAATAATAATAATAATAATAATAATAATAATAATAATAATAATAATAATAATAATAATAGCAGGAGCATCAACAGTAATAATAAATACAGAGGCAGAAAAAGTAATAATAATTACAGAAGCATCAAAACTAATAATAATAATAATAATAATAATAATAAGAAGAAGAAGAAGAAGAAGAAAAAGACGAAGAAGACGAAGAAGAAGAAGAAGAAGAAGAAGAAGAAGAAGAAGAAGAAGAAGAAGAAGAAGAAGAAGAAGAAGAAGAAGAAGACGAAGAAGAAGACGAAGAAGAAGAAGAAGAAGAAGAAGAAGAAGAAGAAGAAGAAGAAGAAGAAGAAGAAGAAGAAGAAGAAGAAGAAGAGGAAGAAAAAAAAATAGTCAAACAGATGTCTAGTTGCGGTAGGAGTGAGGTTAAGATGAGATCGGCGCAGCTCTAGAGGAATAGAGCAAACGTACCGTTCACTTACCAGACAGCATTTTAACATGAACCTCCAGCAGTACTTCACAGACCTCCTGTGTGTGTGTGTGTGTGTGTGTGTGTGTGTGTGTGTGTGTGTGTGTGTGTGTGTGTGTATGTGTGCGTATGTGTGTGTATGCGTGTGGGCGCGTGTGGGCGGATCATCTGCTGTCTTTGTACGTTTGAATACAAGATATTATTTTAGCAGTCTGTTCTTTCATTTCCTGAGGCTGCATCTAAGAGCAGTTTCATTCTAGGTAGAAGCGTTCGCTGGGTAAATGTCACTTGCACAAAGAAATTAAAATCCAACCTAAAGGTCAAACGTCCAGATATCTTTCGACGCTAACTCGGTATTCGTTTATTTCTATTCAAGTTCCGACTACTGATGATTTTAATATAAGTATATACATGTATATATGTATAAATATATATATATATATATATATATATATATATATATATATATATATATATATATATATATATATATATATATATATATATGTCGTGCCGATTAGGTAAAACTTGCGATTTTGGCTTAAATAGCAACGCTCACCTTGCCATATAAGACAAGTGAAAATTTGTGTATACAATAATTTCGCCAATATCATTCTGAACATAACGAAAAAAATATATTTCATTGTGTTTGTTTATTATTAAATTAATGCTAACGTATCTAAAATATATTTACTTGGGTTAGGCTAAATTAAATTGCGCTTGTTGTAATAAGGTTAGGTAGGTTTTCAAAGTTTCTCTTGGTACAAAATTATAAATTCTTACATTAACATAAATGAAAAAAATATATCTTTAAACGTATAAGAGAAAATTTTAGAAAGGAATTAATTTTAGATGAGTTCTTGCTAATTGACCAGTTTTACCTAATCGGCACGACATATATATATATATATATATATATATATATATATATATATATATATATATATATATATAGAACAAGCCACATAGGGATGGGAATCTTCAGTTCAAAATCTTTCGCACTCTCTTTGCGTCGTAAGAAGCTATACAATGATGTTTCAAAGCTAGCAACAGATAGTAGGGGAAAAAAAATCTTTATGAGGCAAGATAGAATCGTAAAGCGTCAGGCCATGTCACAGTCTAGTGTAATGTGACTGTGACTGTGACATGGCCTGACTCTTTACACTTCCACCTTGCTCCAGAGAATTTGTGCCCCTAACAACATGGACATTCGGCTAGGCACCCCATACTTATCTGCGATCTGGCCGAGGGGGTATAAGTACTACGTACTTTGATGCAGAGTGTGTAAGTCTCAATCCTGCTGTGGACTGAGAGATAATGTTTGTAAATAATTTCGCCCGTTTGCGAATTGTTAAGCATAATTTCGACCGAACTTCCTTAAAAAATAAATTTTCCCCAAAAATTCTCTTACAGAAAGTTCGCAATATTTATTCATTGACAATGATAGAAAGATTTTTGTTTTTGGACCAAAACTAACTTAGAAACCTCACCTAACCTCCCTTACACTATCTCATTTTTTTTATCTAAATTCTGCTATATTATGCATAGGATGATTTAGATTTATTGACTGTTATTTAAAGTTAATGATATATATTTTTTTCGTAATACTCAGATCCATTTCCGCTGATATATGACAAAAACAAATTTTCTTTCGGCTAATTCGGCAAAGTGCACCCTTCCCATATACGTCAAACTGAACGATTCGGCCTAAATGGCACGACCTATATATATATATATATATATATATATATATATATATATATCTGTGTGCGTGTGTGCATATGTGTAATTATTTTTTTTTTATTATATTTTCTCTACATTTAATTATTCTTCGTATCAGTTTTTATATTAATTTAATGTTATATTTATGTACCTTTCCGTTTAAATGCACAAGTAAACCCAAGGCTTCTATGCATTTACAGTAAACGTGGTTTACATACGTATGAGGGTGAATTATAAATGAAATACTCTCTTCATACTAACATGTGGATTGTGGATGGTCAGTGATAAGAGTAGGACAAAGGATGGAGAGAAGGAAGACAGGTAGGGATGGAGTGGAGGGTTGAAGAGATAAATGCTGTGTCAGGGAGACCCAAGAGGAACAGCTTCTCAGTGCAGCTCTGTGTGTGTGTGTATGTGTGTGTGTATGTGTGTGTGTGTGTGTGTGTGTGTGTCTGTGTGTATGTGTGTGTGTGTGTGTGTGTGTGTGAGTGTGTATATTAGTAGTTGGTAATACATTTTTGGTAGTTTTTCTCGGGGGTAGTAATGGTTGTGGTTGTGTCAATAATGTTCCTCCTGTCTGTGGTTGTAGCATTTGTGTTTGTCTGAAGGTGTTGGTGGAGGTTGTGGTGGTGCTGCTGCTGGTGTTGGTGATGATGGTGATGATAATAGTGAGGGTATGGGTGGGGTTGATGGATGTGTTGGTAGTGCTTATGGTAGTGGTGATTATGGTGATGGTGGTGTTAGTGATAAGTGAGTAATAGTGGTGGTGATAGTTGTGATTATTGGTAGAGGTGAAATTCATAATAATGTGTAGAGAGCTGATTCATTTTTGTTTAAAGGGAGACAAGCGTGAGGAAGTGACAAGAGTAAGAGAGGGAAGAGTGTGAGAGAGAGGGTGGTAGAGGAAGAAGATACATAGTAGGAGAAAAGTAAAAGATATGTACATAAAGGGGAGGAAAATTAGAAGAGACATTGAGATTTGATTTATGGAGATACAAATACGTAAAGGAAGGTAGAAGATGAAAGACAGAGACAGAGAGACAGACAGATATATAGACAGACAGACAGGCATACACACAAACAAAATCCAAAGACAATCGCATAGTAAAAAGAAACAAAACACAGTGGACCGAATGCAAAAATTATTATTTTTATAAGGATTCAGAAAAAGAGAGAAACACACAGAAGCTGGGTGACATAACATATTTAACATGCAACAAAATAAAAAAAACACAGTTTGTGTTTGAGATTGGTGTGTATTTCAACGGGCAGTGTGTATTACTGCCCTTTGTGCTTAGAAGACAAAGCACAAAGCATTTACAAAAATGTCGGATATATTTTTATGTCAGGTCTGTAAATGAGTAGGTGACTGTGATGAAGAAGTGGGACTAGAAGGAGTAAAAGAGTAAGGAAAGAAGCAGGAGCCGGAGCAGAAGACACTGCAGACACATGAGGAAGAGCGGTAGCAGGAATAGGAGCAGGAGCAGAGATAGATGCTTCTTCGGAAGACACCAGCAGCATCAGCAGTAGCAGCAGGAAAGGAAGAGCATCATGATAAACAGCAGATGTAGAAGCTAGGGACGCATTAGCAGCAAGAGCACAAGCATCACCATTAACAGCAACCGAAGTACAAATAGGAATGGCAGCAGAACTACTAGTAGCAGTAACAGAAGAACAAATAGGAATGGCAGCAGAACCACTAGTAGCAGTAACAGAAGCACAAATAGGAATTGCAGCAGAACCACTAGTAGCAGCAACAGAAGCACAAATAGGAATGACAGCAGAACCACTAGTAGCAGCAACAGAAGCACGAATAGGAATGGCGGCAGCAGAACCGTTAGTAGCAGCAAGAACATGAATAGGAGCAAAAGCAGAAGAAAAGCGGCTGTTGCAGTAACAGCAGAATAAGGAGCAGGAATAACAGGAGTAACACAAGCATTAAGAATACGAACAGCAGCAGAAGCTGCAGCGTGGTATCACAAGAGAAGCAACATCAGCAGTAGCACTAGCAGCACATACAACTGCAAGAACAGCGCCATCAGCAGTACCATCAGTAGAAGCGGCAAACAAACTGCAACACCAGAAGCAGCTGCAGGGGCAGCTCAAATTAGCAGAAGCAACGAATGAGTAGCAGCGACAGTAGCATCAGTAGCATCAGTGACAGCAGCATCGGTAGTAAAATTCATAATTGCAATAGTAGCCATAGATTCAGCAACAGCAGTAGCCGTAGCAATAGCAGCTGAAGAATTAGAAGTCACAGCAGCACTACATAGAGACTATCACAAAAATTTACAATTACCGTCCCAGTTTTTCACAAAAAAAAATCACACCAAGAAATGCAGAAGGCAAACAATATTTCGTTATTAATCATATGGTTTCAACTAGAGCACTTTTTGAGCTCGCTTTTAACTTTTCAGACCCTCCTTCAGTGTACCTGTTATTTCTTATTTTTTTTCTGCTGCCATAAGCACCATCGTTCCTTTTGCACAAGTGGTGAAGCACAGTAGAAATTTCATGTACATTTCACATAACTCATTAAATATACAACAGCTATGCAAAACTTGGAACATTTTCGTTTAAACGTAAATAGCTGAGTCAAATTTTGAATCAAGACATGAAAATACCATTTGTAATAAATGTAATGTCATTAATAAATTTTGTATCTGAAAAAAAGTGTATCGGAATTTTATATCCTGTTTAAAAATCTCGACATAAAAAATGGTGTCAATTTGGAGATGCTTTCACTGCAACAATGGCAGAGATTACCCAGTACATTTTAGGCCTTTAATGTACGAATTTTTTGTTCATTTTGCTCACCAATCTCAAGCGAATTTAATTAAATATCTCTGTCAGCCGCATTAGTCACAACCAACAATTAACTATGAATAACGCAAATATGTTTCGCTAATTAGACATGAAATATCGCTTGAAAATTTGCATAGGGAATATACCTCATAACAATAATTTCCTACTGAAACAAGCCTAATTAGTTTCTCTTGCAAATGCTCTTTGGAACCTATTTTTTTTTAATTAGATCTATATTTATCTCTCTTTGAAATATAATCTGAGCAGAAAAATGAAATGGTGTCTAAAGGAACAATTATTTATAAATATACATATATAATTTTTTTATACTCTGAAAAATATGGAAAAGTATCGCAATGATAATTAATATGCAATGAAATAATTAAACAATATATTATTTAAGATATTATATATATATATGTCGTGCCGATTAGGTAAAACTGATCAATTAGCAAGAACTCATTTAAAATTAAGTCCTTTCTAAAATTTTCTCTTATACGTTTAAAGATATATTTTTTTCATTTATGTTAATGTAAAAATTTATAATTTTGTACCAAGAGAAACTTTGAAAACCTACCTAACCTTATTACAACAAGCGCAATTTAATTTAGACTAACCCAACTAAATATATTTTAGATACGTTAACATTAATTTATTAATAAACACACACAATGAAATATATTTTTTTCGTTATCTTCAGAATGATTTTGGCGAAATTATTGCACACACAATTTTTCACTTGTCTTATATGGCAAGGTGAGCGTTGCTATTTAAGCCAAAATCGCAAGTTTTACCTAATCGGCACGACATATATATATATTAGCAAGAACTCATCTAAAATTAAGTCCTTTCTAAAATTTTCTCTTATACGTTTAAAGATATATTTTTTTCATTTATGTTAATGTAAAAAATTATAATTTTGTACCAAGAGAAACTTTGAAAACCTACCTAACCTTATTACAACAAGCGCAATTTAATTTAGCCTAACCCAACTAAATATATTTTAGATACGTTAACATTAATTTAATAATAAACAAACACAATGAAATATATTTTTTTCGTTATGTTCAGAATGATTTTGGCGAAATTATTGCATACACAAATTTTTACTTGTCTTATATGGCAAGGTGAGCGTTGCTATTTAAGCCAAAATCACAAGTTCTACCTAATAGGCACGATATATATATATATATATATATATATATATATATATATATATATATATATATATTATATATATATATATATATATATATATATATATATATATATATATATATATATATATATATATATATATATATATATATATATATATATATATATACGTATATATATATATATGAAGACAGGAAGCTGTGATTTCGTGTGTAGGGCAAGGAGGAATAACATCTTGTAGGAGTGTGGAAGAGCCAGTTGTGGGTGTAGGGGAAGTTCGTGAGGCAGTGGGTAGAATGAAAGGGGTAAGGCAGCTGGGATTGATGGGATAAAGATAGAAATGTTAAAAGCAGGTGGGGATATAATTTTGGAGTGGTTGGTGCTATTATTTAATAAATGTATGGAAGAGGGTAAGGTACCTAGGGATTGGCAGAGAGCGTGTATTGTTCCTTTGTATAAAGGCAAAGGGGACAAAAGAGAGTGCAAAAATTATAGGGGAATAAGTCTGTTGAGTGTACCTGGTAAAGTGCATGGTAGAGTTATTATTGAAAGAATTAAGAGTAAAACAGAAAGCAGGATAGCAGATGAACAAGGGGGCTTTAGGAAAGGTAGGGGTGTGTAGACCAAGTGTTTACAGTGAAACATATAGGTGAACAGTATTTGGATAAGGGTAAAGATGTTTTTGTGGCATTTATGGATTTGGAAAAGGCGTATGATAGGGTAGATAGGAGGGCAATGTGGCAGATGTTGCAGGTGTATGGAATAGGAGGAAGGTTACTGAAAGCAGTGAAGAGTTTTTATGAGGATAGTGAGGCTCAGGTTAGAGTGTATAGGAGGGAAGGGACTATTTCCCAGTAAAAGTGGGCCTTAGACAAGGATGTGTGATGTCACCGTGGTTGTTCAATATATTTATAGATGGGGTTGTAAGAGAAGTGAATGCGAGGGTCTTGGCAAGAGGTGTTGGGCTAAAAGATAAAGAAGAAAATACAAAGTGGGAGTTGTCACAGTTGCTTTTGCTGATGACACTGTGCTTTTGGGAGATTCTGAAGAGAAGCTGCAGAGGTTGGTGGATGAATTTGGTAGGGTGTGTAAAAGAAGAAAATTGAAAGTGAATATAGGAAAGAGTAAGGTGATGAGGATAACAAAAAGAATAGGTGACGAAAGATTGGATATCAGATTGGAGGGAGAGAGTATGGAGGAGGTGAATGTATTCAGATATTTGGGAGTGGACATGTCGGCGGATGGGTCTATGAAGGATGAGGTGAATCATAGAATTGATGAGGGGAAAAGGGTGAGTGGAGCACTTCGGAGTCTGTGGAGACAAAGAACCTTGTCCATGGAAGTAAAGAGGGAATGTATGAGAGTATAGTTATACCAACGCTCTTATATGGGTGTGAAGCATGGGTGATGAATGTTGTAACGAGGAGAAGGCTAGAGGCAGTGGAGATGTCATGTCTGAGGTCAATGTGTGGTGTGAATATAATGCAGAGAATTCGGAGTTTGGAAATTAGGAGGAGGTGCGGGATTACCAAAACGATTGTCCAGAGAGCTGAGGAGGGGTTGTTGAGGTGGTTTGGACATGTAGAGAGAATGGAACGAGACAGAGTGACTTCGAGAGTGTATAAATCTGTAGTGGAGGGAAGGCGGGTAGGGGTCGGCCTAGGAAAGGTTGGAGGGAGGGGTAAAGGAAGTTTTGTGTGCGAGGGCTTGGATTTTTAGCAAGCATGTGTGAGCGTATTTGATAGGAGCGAATGGAGGCATATGGTTTTAATACTTGACGTGCTGTTGGAGTGTGAGCAAAGTAACATTTATGAAGGATTCAGGAAACCGGCAGGCCGGACTTGAGTTCTGGAGATGGGAAGTACAGTGCCGGCACTCTGAAGGAGGGTGTTAATGTTGCAGTTTTATAACTGTAGTGTAAAGCACCCTTCTGGCAAGACAGTGATGGAGTGAATGATGATGAAAGTTTTCTTTTTCGGGCCACCCTGCCTTGGTGGGAATCGGCCGATGTGTTAATAAAAAATAAAAAAATAAAAAAAATATATATATATATATATATATATATAATATATATATATATATATATATATATATATATATATATATATATATATATATATATATATATATATATATATATATATATATATATATATATATATATATATGTCGTGCTATAGGTAAAACTGTTCAATTAGCAAAAACTCATTTGAAATTAAGTCCTTTCTAAAATTTTCTCTTATACGTTTAAATATATATTTTTTTAATTTAGGTTAAAGGTAAAAATTAATAATTTTGTACCAGAAGAATCTTAGAAAACTAACCTTATTATAACAAACGCTATTTAATTTAGCCTAATAAAACTAATTATATATTTAGTTGGATTAGGCTAAATTAAACTGTCCTTGTAATAATAAAGTTAGGAAAGTTTTCTAAGGTTCTTTTGGTACAAAATTATTAATATTTACATTAACATAAATGAAAAACATATATCTTTAAACGTATAAGGGAAAATTTTAGAAAGGACTTAATTTTAAATGAGTTCTTGCTAATTGACCAGTTTTACCTAATTGGCTCCACACACACACACACACACACACACACACACCTACACATACATACACACACACACACACACACACACACACACACACACACACACACACACACACACACACACACACACACACACACACACACACACATAATATATATATATATATATATAACCTGAAAAATAATCAAACATTTTCAAGTAGAACCATCTCACATCAAACATACATAGAGGCATAATAACTGTATCGAATTATCATTACAACCTATGCTACCTTAATGAGAAAATTGCTAAATTTCCAGGAACAATAACTGAGAAACCCAGTTCAACATGGGAGCGGGAGGGATCAAATTTGTGGGAGTGTTCCCTAATGACGCTTAACGGTCGCTTAGTGATGGCAAGTTCCAATCAGGTAGATTTTCCTGTATGTTGAGGAATTTTATGATTATTTGCACTTTTGTCTTCTGATTGAGTAGTCCTTACATTACTGAGAGATTCTGATGATGTAATGATCAATTTCCAATATATATATATATATATATATATATATATATATATATATATATATATATATATATATATATATATATATATATGTCGTGCCGATTAGGTAAAACTGGTCAATTAGCAAGAACTCATCTAAAATTAAGTCCTTTCTAAAATTTTCTCATACGTTTAAAGATATATTTTTTCATTTATGTTAATGTAAGAATTTATAATTTTGTACCAAGAGAAACTTTGAAAACCTACCTAACCTTATTACAACAAGCGCAATTTAATTTAGTCTAACCCAACTAAATATATTTTAGATACGTTAACATAAATTTAATAATAAACAAACACAATGAAATATATTTTTTTCGTTATGTTCAGAATGATTTTGGCGAAATTATTGCATACACAAATTTTAACTTGTGTTATATGGCAAGGTGAGCGTTGCTATTTAAGCCAAAATCGCAAGTTTTACCTAATCGGCACGACATATATATATATATATATATACATATATATGTGTGTGTATGTGTGTATGTATGTATATATATACGTAATGTGTGAATATAAGACACACACACATACACATGTAATCGTTCAAGTTCACTTTGAGGGTCTTCATAGGTGCATGGCTTGTATGAACTTACCTGTGTCTTAAAGGACCTTGACTGTCAATAAAAACATATTATCAGTCTGGACTTGAAGCAATCATTCACTTACTACTCAATTCCTCAGGCAGTATTTACCTTTCACTACAACACTAGAAAACAATACTAGGAGCCACTACTGTCACGATGGACGCAGCAGTAACAGCAACTGTTAGAGCACCTATAGCAGCAACATCAGAAACAAATGCACCCAGCATTAATCTTCAGCGGCTGCAGCATCAAATGTTAAAAACAGCATAATAAATCCAGTTGCCATCAATGTTCTGCAGCTGCAGCTGCAGCAACATAAGTAGCAACCGCAGAATTGGAGCAATAGCGGAAGCATCAGCGTCAGCAGGAATATCAATAGCAATAGCGCCACCACCACCAGCAACAGTAACAGCATCGTCAGGTGCAGTAGCATCATCAGCAGCAGCAACAGCAATAGCCGCAGCTGTAGCAGAAATGCAGCAGATGCAGTGGCAGCAGAAGCAGTATCAGCAGTGTCAGTCCCCAGGCCAGCCTGGCGCTGATGAATGCAACGTGCTGCCCCTCGAAATATCTTCCTGTCTCGAGTCTCGGATTCTCAGACACTCACATTCAAAGTTTTCTCCCAAAGAATTGCACGATTCTGCTCCTTCCTTGACTCAGTCAATCTACGACAACAACAATATGGCGTCGAACTTGTGCTGTGACTCGACGTAACGAGATAGATGCGCTCTTTTATCCACCACTTAAGAGGGAAAAAATTGTGTACGAATTATTCAGAATCCGAGCGAAGGCTCCGGAGGATCAGCCGACAGAGTTTATGGAGGTCTTGCGCTCTTTGGGACTCCTGGTGAGGTCGGTAATGTCTCTTTGAATGACTGTAGGAGATGAGAAACTGAGGAAAAAAGATGATGGCGGCCTTCTGGATTGCCCACTTTTTTTATCTTGCTAGTATACGTGATTTGAATGATAAAAGAGAAGGCAGAGTGTTAGGAAGACTGCGTGGAAGAAGAGAAGATATGTGTTTTAAATGTTTAGTTATATCTACTGCAAGTGATTTGCTTTGAAAGCATGCAGTTCAGTGGTACATAGCCTGTTTTGCCTACATTCCTACGTGAAATGTACGATTGTATCTGATTTACTCTATAGGATAGAGTGGTGTTGGCAACATAGTTAGAGGAAAGATGTTTTCTCTACGGAAATCATTAATAGTTTCATGTGACTATAAAAATAATTTACTGCAATGTCTCTATATATAAACCTGCAGGATGAGATATATGCCTTTCTTTTTTAAATATTCGTTTGTATATTACTTGTCCAATGTGATAAGATAATGTTTACGTATTGTTTTTCCATAATATGTAATACATTGATATGCGTCAGTACTCTGTATACACTTCTACTTCTAGCTGAATGGTATCTTAGAGAAAAGCAATAGAAGAAGGCACAGTATAATTTGTTCCCCTGTATCCAATTTTGGAAAGTGTCTCTGTAAAATGGCCTGGGAATTTGATCACTTGTAGGAAAAAGACTACGAGAACGACATTAGAAGGTGATTGGTGATTGCAAAGAGGATTGGAACTTTTTTAACACAAACTATCCCTCACAGGATTAGAGTTTTTCAGTGAATATATTAATGATGATGTACTTATAATAATTATGAGAAATATCTCCTTTCTTTTGTATTTCGGGAAAAAAAATATCTACCCTTTGATCCCAGCAAAATAAATAAGATTATGTGCAGCTCAAAGGCGTGTTCCCATCCACAGTTCGAATTTGTTCCAAAAGATTTGTTCTCCTGTAAAGGTATCCGTCGCAGTAAGGGATTAATTACACAGATGAACAGTTCAAACACTGTTGCACACCCCTTTCCATTACCCGAGTCAAGATTAAACAATTTATTTCCTTCCACAGACTCACTAAAACATTTTCAGAATTTTTGGCAGTTGTTCTAGTAAAATAAAATCTCTGAAGTCTTCATGAGAAAGCAGAAAGCCTTCGGGTGTTGCTTCTTAAAGCTGATGCGGTTCAATCAGAAGCTGTATTTGTAGTTCTCAAATTGCTCCTTGATTCATCTCTGTCTTCAAGGAATTTTCTTTTCCATTTCTCCAAGAAACACAAAGACATCCACTCCTTCACTGCATAGTCGCCTCTAGCAAATTCATGCAGCACCGAATCTTTACTGCAAATCAAGAGACTGGAATCTGTGCCGCACGTTGTGACGAGCCCTTAGACTACTACTAAGTGGAATCATTTTACGCTTTGTAACATTTGGCGCAGAATGCGACGGCTGGATTCCAGAGTTGGTATGGAAAACTCCAGTATTCATCATCATATATGTAAGACATCAAACATAAATATCAAATACTGAACGTCTCGCAAGTCACCGAAGACAAGTAGATGTAGAAGAAACATTTACGTGTGTTCGTAGGTTCCCTCCAAGTTTAGCTATCCGCGTCATTGTCAATAATAATGGTTGGCTATGACGATTAACTCTGCGGTAGCATTTTGCCGTATTTCACTTACTATTATTTTTTAATCAGTAAAACTTGCATGGATAAACACACAACAGATTTTTTAATGACTGTGCTCTCTACCGCAGATATATTTACTAACAATTAATTCTGACAAATGCTAACAAATTTTCTGAACACCTGAAAGCGTATTAGTGAAATGTATATTGGTATAGAAAAAAACGTTGTCAGCTACATTTCTAGCATTTTCATATTGCACTCAAACTGAGATGAGCGGTAGATTGTATTTCAGTATACTAGAAATGTAACTGACAACGTTTTTCGATATTTATTCACTTTTCACTAACAGTCTTTCAAGTGTTCAGAAAATTTGTTAGATTCAGTCAGAATCAAACTTAGTAAATATATCTGCGGCAAAGAGCACAGTCATTAAAAAATCTATTGTATGTTTACCCATGCAAGACTTACCGATTTCGAAATCATAGTAAGTGAAATACGGCAAAATGGGACCGTAGAGTTAATCGCTATAGTTACACATTATTATTGACAATGACGCGGACAGCTAAACTTGGAAGGGAACCTACGAACACAAATAAATGTTTGTTCTTCATCTACTTGTCTTCTGCGACATGCGAGACATTCAGTATTTCGTAAAACAATTAACTCATGTGGGTCATTTAGGGCACGAGGTGGCGGATGCTCGATCATCCATCCGTTTATCATGGCCAGGTCTCTGACCGGCAAGGATTTTTGACTACGGTGAAAAAGACAGCCGATAATTACAAAAAAACGTAGAGATCCAGAGACACAATGTTTACTGAGGATATTGAATCCCACAGATTCACTGGTGAGTAAGCATATAGAAACCAACAGATAGAGAGCAGACTAATTAAATAGAAACCAACAGATACAGTGCTGACTGAGGAAATAGAAACCAACAGATACAGTGCTGACTGAGGAAATAGAAACCAACAGATACAATTCTGACTGAGGAAATAGAAACTAACAGATATAATGCTGACTGAGGAAATAGAAACTAACAGATACAGTGCTGACTGAAGAAATAGAAACTAACAGATACAGTGCTGACTGAGGAAACAAAAACCAACAGATACAATGCTGACTGAGAAAATAGAAACTAACAGATACAGTGCTGACTGAGAAAATAGAAACTAACAGATACAATTCTGACTGAGGAAATAGAAACCAACAGATACAATGCTGACTGAAGAAATAGAAACCAACAGATACAATGCTGACTGAAGAAATAGAAACCAACAGATACAGTGCTGACTGAAGAAATAGAAACCAACAGATACAGTGCTGACTGAGGAAATAGAAACCAACAGATACAATGCTGACTGAAGAAATAGAAACCAACAGATACAATGCTGTCTGAAGAGATAGAAACCAACAGATACAGTGCTGACTGAGGAAATAGAAACCAACAGATACAGTGCTGACTGAGGAAATAAAAACCAACAGATACAGTGCTGACTGAGGAAATAGAAACCAACAGATACAGTGCTGACTGAGGAAATAAAAACCAACAGATACAGTGCTGACTGAGGAAATAAAAACCAACAGATACAGTGCTGACTGAGGAAATAGAAACTAACAGATACAGTGCTGACGGAAACTCATCATTTAAAGATGTTAAGTAGACATAATTAATGAAATTCACTGTCATTACATGTCAGAGTGTCAGCATAGTTAAGCAAGGGGATCCTCATTTCAGCGCAGATCTGAGAGAATATTTAAAAAAGTACCTCCTATTAAAATGATCGTCAAACTAATCTAACAATGAATCGACTTTTCTTGTTTCAAACATGATTTTCTCCAATTTTCTAGGCTTTGTATGGCCGTTGAGAGATTAGTGTATAGCCATAATAATAATAATAATAATAATAATAATAATAATAATAATAATAATAATAATAATAATAATAATAATAATAATAATAATAATAATAATAATAATAATAATAATAATAATAAAATAATAATAATAATAATAATAATAATAACAGCAATAAAACAGTAATAATAAAATAATAATAATGATATCCCATAACGACAACAACAACAATAAAAAGTATAATACAACATCGATATTTTAATAAATCAGCATTGAACTCCATTGGAAAAGAATTCGAGTTATACTTTATTTAAGTAAATGCCTTACTGTGCGCAGATGGAGTACATCTATCTCATACGGAAAAAAAAAGAGAATGCAGGTTGGACAGGTGATTCTCCTTGATCGTTTCCACTATTGTTTATCCTTTCATAATATCAAGCAAAGGGAGATGAGAGTCTATTTATTGCAGTCACCTCATACATACCCCTGGTTATAAAAATTGATCTTTACTTGCAATTCCATTGTTGATAAATTAACACATATGCAATACTTGGGTATCTTTATTGAGGAAACGTTTCGCCACACAGTGGCTTCATCAGTCCATACAAAGGAGAATGGTGAAGAACAGGAGGAGTTTGAGGTAATCAGTCCCTCGGCCTTGAGTCGATGTTGTCAGTCCATCAATCTTGATAAGAATACAGCATATGTGCTAGGATGCAGCTTATATACCGTAGGCAGGAGAGGTGCAGAAGTCGCAGGTGGTGTCACATTTGTCCAATGTGGAAGTAGGTCGTGTCCTTTGTATGGACTGATGAAGCCACTGTGTGGCGAAACGTTTCCTCAATAAAGATACCCAAGTGTTGCATATGTGTCTAATTTATCAACTTGTCGATTCTCTGAACCATTCATCTAATTCCATTGTATCGCTCCTTTGCTGAAAGCTCCCCTTCCTCCACTCCTAACTGAGTTCATTATCTCATCCTTCTTCCTCACCCCGTCAGAAGACTCTCCTCCAACATTTATTAGTTAAATTACCCGCATCAGTCTCAAATCACCCTACTTACACCAACGACGAAAAACTCTGCGGTAGCCAGTGAACATTTTTCACTTACTTTTGAAATCCCATTAAGTCCTCTGGAGATGAAAGAATAATAATACTAAAGCATTCGACGAAATATTCTGTCGACTTTGCTCTTATTGACAGCTGTCGCCTTACTAGTGTGTATGTCCTAACAACCTAGTTGTTACTCATTTCATTAAAGATACCTTTATGCTGACACCTGGTCGGTCCTTATCTTCTGCGTGTCGAATGTATAATGATTAATAACTGTGATTTGCATAATTAATTGTGTCTTGCCTGATAACTCTGCTCTGTTTACAAAGAATAGATTGGTGGGAATTGCATATATAAACAATACATTCCTTGAAAGAAATAAAAATTCATTTTTCAGCACCTCTATCCCGCAAGAAACTCATCCAGAAATCAAAATATGAAATCTCTTTAAATAAAACTATATTACACGAAGGTGTCACTTATACATTATGTA
Organism: Cherax destructor; assembly: GCA_009830355.1. Classification (NCBI taxonomy): domain Eukaryota; kingdom Metazoa; phylum Arthropoda; class Malacostraca; order Decapoda; family Parastacidae; genus Cherax; species Cherax destructor. The sequence goes on from WNWK01001556.1 coordinate 200,070, forward strand.
ATTAATAATAATAATAATAATAATAATAATAATAATAATAATAATAATAATAATAATAATAATAATAATAATAATAATAATAATAATAATAATAATAATAATAATAATAATAATAATAACAACGTTAGTATTTTATTATTAGTAGTATTAGTATTTTATTATTATTATTTATGCGATTAGCTCTATAATATATATATATATATATATATATATATATATATATATATATATATATATATAATATATATAATCAACTCACCTCAACATTTGCAATGTTATTGTCGATATAATGAACAGGTCATTTTCAAGTGTTTGCTTATATTTTGGATGAGGTATAATGTCGGGATTCTCAAAATATACTCCAAAATATAGCTTTTTTAACTACCGTAAAACGAATCCGATTTAGATTACAAGGATATTTAAATCTATCATTTTTTTTCCCACATGAATCTACATATTCGATTTGATCTTCTCCACTTATCTTTTTTTTATTTATTAATTGGATATATATTTTGATCTAGCTTTTATGGCTTTACTTAAGAAAATTACAACTTGCTTTCTACCACTTTATTTACATTCTGTTCATCTGCCTCTTGCAACATTGTTTAACCTTACAGGTATCATAAACACGGAAGCCACCGTAAACATCACTTTAATTTTTAACATACAAAGATCGAGGAAAGACCAACCTGATGCTAATAGTCTCAACTATTGCTATAGATGAGAGGAATATATATTCATATACATTCGCTCACGTAAGGAGTTTTGCTAAGCGTTAGCTTCAACAACGGAGGGTCCCATTATATTCTGATAGCCATCAGTGTCAGTCTAAGATGAACTGAGTTTTTTATTTAAAATTTCCTCTCAGCAGTTCACGTTATTTGCGGCTCTGTATGAGTATTTGGTTACAACCTGTGAAGGGGCGCGCTAGATCGACAATATTGCCCACCATATTCATCCTTATTTATTTTTAAATTTATTAAATTTATTCTTGTCCTAGTCGGACCGAAACGTCGTCATTAAGAATAGTTAGCAATTGTTTTTCTATTCTTCCCTGGTCTTGATACAATGTATTACCTGAGAGAGAGAGAGAAGATAATATACAACTACCTGGGGAAGAAGTTGATATCCTTGGGGTGAAATTTGACTCAAACTGACCATGAAGAACCACGCTGTAAATCTTGCGAGATATGGCGAAGTGCTTACAGCACTTCGCCATATCTCGCATCTGCTTGACAGTAGAGGTTACAAGATTCTGTATGAGGCACAAGTACCCTCACACCTTGAGTATGTTCCACGTTCAAGGTTTGCCTGCTTCCCCCTCTCATCTGCGACTGCTTAACAGAGTAGAGAACAGAGCAAGACGTCTCATCTCTCGCCTGGACCCATCCTGAAATGATCCGTCATTTCAGCAGAGCCTTCAACACAGGAGGGATGTGGGTGGCCTTACAGTTATGTACGAAGCCAACATTGTCAAAGTACCACACTTGGCTCCACTTCGAGGACAGCGAGAAGCAAGCTTCTATACCACAAGACGGGCAGAAAGCAGCAACTTCACTCTGGCTGTACCCTTCTCCAGAACATCACTTCATCTGAGATCATTTATCCCCAGGATGACTCGAGTCTGGAACACATTCGTACAGCATTATGATGTCAACGAGATAAAGTCAGTTGATCAAATGAAAATGCTGGCCCACAGATGGCTCCAACTTTATCCTGTTCCCTACTTATATGTTTCATAACAATAAAATGCTTTCAAATGAGCTGATGTAGGTAACAGCTCTTAGCTTGTCAATAAAGTTAGGAATCCTTAACCTAACCTTGTCAAACACTTTGTAAAAAAATAGATACATAAAATAAGAAATACAACAAGAAATAGCGAAAGAAAAGACAGATTAGAAGGAAGGGGGAGTGAGGAATTGCACAAGGGAGAGAGAGAGAGAGAGAGAGAGAGAGAGAGAGAGAGAGAGAGAGAGAATGCATTAGGTAGAGAAGATGGGCGTGATTGAATGCTGGATAGGGGGTGAGAGGGCGGGAAGGAGGTAGGGAGGGATGAAGGGAGGGAAGAAGGGAAGGAGGGAGGAAGAGAGGGAGAGAGAGAGAGGGAGGGAGGGAGGGAGGAAGGGAGAGGGAGAGGGAGAGGGAGGCCGAGACAGCCTGTCTATAATCCTCCAGCTCTGCCCTCCGTGTCATTCCCAGATCGATGCTCATTAGGCAATATTTTTTTTCTTTCTTGTCATTACGAAGACGAGACAAAGACGACGATTATTCTGCTCCGGTTCGTCCGTGTGCGTCCTTTCCCAGGGGATAGCACGTCTCTTCATGTACGTAGTCGCTAGTTCTTGTACCAGGGATGACGCGCTTTTAAGCGTCCGTTACACCTATTCTTATACCAGAACTCCACAAAGAAAAGAATCCAGCGCGCTCTTCCGAGAAGTTCCCCATCACCTTTAATAACGCAAAGTTCTTTCTCCTCCTGTTACTTCTTTCAAAGTGAATCAAAGACGCATAATTAAAGCAAGCCTTTTACTGAACGACATTTTCTACCTCAGCGGAGTTTTCACAAGGCTTCAATCCATGAGAAACGTCCTTGAATGTAAGACTTTTTCCCCGTTTGTTTAAGTCGGCTCTCGCCATCTACTTCTTGTTACTTTCTAACACTTCGTTACTGCTATCTATCTTTTCGCTAAGTTTTCTTATCGATGAATATTTTATAATTGTTAAAATTATGTCTAAGTAACTTCTATTATAATTACACTGAACTTGGTCTCTTGTCTGATAAAATTAATGTTAGCCCACTGGGTTCCTTGCCCGCTATAACTACTTTTATTTCTCCTAAAACTGTCTCCCTTGCCCTATCTGTCTCCCTTGCCCTGTCTCCATTGCCCTATCTGTCTCCCTTGCCCCTGGAACCGTTGGCAAGAATTTTCAGCAGCCTTCTGCTACCATTAAAATCTTCCTCCAGATCACGTCCAATTTTATCCCTCATATCTTTCTTTGCTTATCTTTTGGTCCATTTCTTTATCTCATATTGAATTCATCCTAATGTTCTCATCTTTGGCCTGAATATTTTTTCAGCATTCAGGTACATGATTATAACACCTCTTCAGGCCTTTCCAACTTATTTCAATAGTTTTATTTCTCTCCAGGTAAACTACTGCTAATTAACTACATCTTTCCATCTTGTTCTACTCTTCATTTCCTAAATTTACTTACAAGAGATAAGTCAGCTTTAGATATAAATCCAGATGTAGTGCTCTTAACTTTTTTTGTTTTGTTCTTGGGGGGGTCTCAGTTCCATAGGATAGATATGGAGTGAACAACTGACTTGCTGCTTTGGCGGCAGAATCTAAAATCTAAATCTAACGCTTCATTTTGTCTTCCTTTTCTAGTCTTCCTTCAGTCATCTACCTACTTTTTTCTACACTTTTGCCACCGTTGTTGCCTTTTTCTCACTTCAGTTTTTACCAGCCTGTGGTCTCGATCCATAATTATTATATATATATATATATATATATATATATATATATATATATATATATATATATATATATATATATATATATATATATATATATAATAGTATATTATTGAGAAATATTTTTATGTTAATAATTCAGTATTCGCAGCCGTTTCAAATTCTCTTACCTGGCGTATACCTGGAGAGGGTTTTGGGGATCAACGCCCCCGCGGCCTATTTTTAAATTAATCCCTCAGTATTGTTAGATCTCCTCCAGCTACCAATTAATGCATTCTATCATCTAGAATTATATTAAAAATAGTGCTTTTTCCTCTTTCTTTGTTAGGGTTCACCTGGAGAGGTTTTCGGGGGTTAACGCCCCCGCGGCTCGGTCTGAGACCAGGCCTCATGGTGGATCAGGATCTGATCAATCAGGCTGTTACTGCTGGCCGCGCGCAAACTGACATACGAGCCACAGCCCGGCTGGTCAGGTACTGACTTTAGATGCCTGTCCAGTGCCTTCTTGAAGACAGCGAGGGGTCTATTGGTAATCCCCCTTATGTATGCTGGGAGGCAGTTGAACAGTTTTGGGCCCCGGACACTTATTGTGTTGTCTCTCAGTGTACTCGTGGCGCCCCTGCTTTTCATCGGGAGAATGTTGCATCTCCTGCCGAGTCTTTTGCTTTCATAGGGAGTGATTATCGTGTGCAGGTTTGGTACCAATCCCTCCTGGACTTTCCAAGTATATATTATCATGTATCTCTCTTGCCTGCGTTCCAGGGAATACAGATCAAGGACCTTCAACCGTTTCTAGTAATTTAGGTGCCTTATCGTACTTATGTGTGCAGTGAAAGTTCTTTGTACGCACTCCTGGTCTGCAATGTCTCCAGCCTTGAAAGGGGCCGTTAGTGTACAGCACTATTCCAGCTTAGAGAGAACAAACAATTTGAAGAGAATCATCATGGGCTTGGTGTCCCTAGTTTTGAAGGTTCTCATTATCCATCCTATAATTTTCCTAGCAGATGAGGTAGATACATTGTTGTGGTCTTTGAAGGCGAGATCCTCTGACATTATCACTCCCAGATCCTTCACATTTATTTTTCGCTCTATTGAATGGTTAGAATTTGTCGTATACCCTGATACATTTTTAATTTCCTCAACTTTTCCATATCTGAGTAGTTGAAATTTCTCCTCGTTGAACTTCATATTGTTTTGAGTGGCTCATTTGAAGATTTGGTTGATGTCCGCTTGGAGTCTTGTGGTGTCTTCGATGGAGGTTACTGCAATGGCAATCCGGGTGTCATCCGCAAAGGAAGACACGGAGCTATGGCTTACATCTCTGTCTATGTCAGAAATGAGGATGAGGAATAGAATGGGAGAGAGTACTGTGCCTTGTGGAACAGAACTTTTCACTGTGGCTGCCTTGGACTTTGTTTACTATTACCCTTTGTGTTCTATTTGTCAGGAAGTTACAGATCCATCTACCAACTTTTCCTTTTATTCCTGTATCACGCATTTTGTGTGATATTACACCATTGTCACACTTGTCGAAAGCTTTTGCAAAGTCTATGTATACTACATCTGTATTTTGTTTATCCTCAACAGCATCCAGGACCTTGTCAGGCAGGAGCGACCTGCTCTAAAACCGTGTTGCCCTGGGTTGTGTAATTGATGGATCTAGGTGGTTGGCGATCTTGCTTCTTAGAACCCTCTCAAAGATTTTTATGATATGGGATGTTAGTGCTATCGGTCTGTAGCTCTTTGTAATTGCTTTACTGCCACCTTTGTGGAGTGTGTGGGACGACCCCAGTGTCCATGCTCCCTCTGGACCTGGGGCAGAGTGCATGGGCATGTCATTCATTGCCTTTTCAAAGTCTTGTGGAGTTAGGATAATATCCGAGATTTTTGACTCATAGAACTAGTGGGCTAAAATGGTAGAGGTGAAAATAACTGCAATTACATTAATATGAAGGGGAAGCGTATTTAATATTTTTTAGGTATCTAGGTGGGTGCTTAAACCTAAAAAATATTAAGTACGTTTCCCCCTTCATATTAATGTAATAGCAGTTATTCTCACCTCTACCATTTTAGCCCACTAGTTCTATGCGTCATTTCTGGTGACATACTAGTTAAAGGTCTGACTTATATCTTCCTATCTATCCTTGTTTGATACTGCATAGTTAAGTACCTTAATTCCTACTGACTCAGCTATAGTATTCTTTTCTCACTATTTATACCCTTATTTCTGCCATTATATCCACTCTCCTGAAGTTCCAGTGTTAATATTGTACAGAATAAATGAAGATCATTTTTCTACCTATAGTTTTCACAAACAAGGTAACTTAATGACAGTAACTGGGGTTACATATTACTAATTCTCATAAATCCTGATTACGTACGAGCTGTTGTATCGAAGACAAGAGCTCCTCCTCCACCTTCTTTATTGCACTGTTGATGTTCCTCGGGAGTTTTCATGCAATATTTCCATGGGAATTACGTCTTTATAATGTTAAAAGTATGTTTGTGTATGTGTGCATGTGTGTGAGTGTGTGTGTTTGTGTGCGTGTGTGTGTGTGTGTGTGTGTGTGTGTGTGTGTGTGTGTGTGTGTGTGTGTGTGTGTGTGTGTGTGTGTGTGTGTGTGTGTGTGTGTGTGTGTGTTTTGAACTCGGCTGCTGCCTGGGTTCTATATGTAAATGAATATGACAACTTACTGCCCGTTGGGGAATTGGATTCCCACCATCAATTTTACCAGAGCAGTACCAAGCACAGTGGAAAATGATGGGATTTAGCAAAAAAATGAGTGGTTTTTTTTTTTTAGTATGTGTACCCATCACCTTCCCACCATTACTTTTTTTCCAAAAAGTCAGTCGTGGCTTGCTGTGCATAGCGGTGTGCTGGTCAAATTGCTGGCGAGAATTCGATTCCCCGACGTGCAGAGTGGAGTCGTATGCTCTGTAACTATATTTGTAACTATATTTGTAACTGTCTCTAACTATCTCTCACTCTCTCACGCAATCTGCTTCGCTCTCGCGATCTAGCTCTCTTTCTCCCTGGAGAGAGGGAGAGAGAATAAACTAGCACTCCCTATCATCCTCCCTCCTTGCTCGGCCTCATCACCTGCAGCTCACAAGCCAATTTTATTTTTTCTTATCATTTTCTTTCCCCTCCTCCGCCTCCCCCATTTTTCACCTTCTTTTCACAACTTGCCCGAGAGAGCCAGGGCCAAGAGCCGCTCCCTGTCGCCGCAAATCTCAGCTCAATGACTGCAAAGCTTTACAGTATTTTTCTTCATGTCTTCCTTCTCTTTATCTAAATCCTCGCCAATTCTTCTTTTTCGTGGTCTTCTCCTTCTTCTTTTTCTTCTTCTTCATCTTCGTCTTCCGTCTGTCTGTCTGTCTGTGTGTCTCTCTTTCTCTCCCCCACCCTCTCCCTCTCAGTTCTCATTAATTATCGAATACGAGACAGGCCAGAATTCAATGACTGCTAATGGAGTGTTGGCGTTGATAAAGGCACTAAAACAGAGTGAAACTTCTGATGGTTTTCCTGTGTTTTGGTACATGCTTTCTGGCTGTCAATGAAATTAAAACAGCTTGAAAACATTGGACTTGCCCGTAAACATCGAGGCCTCTGACGTGTCTTGACTGATGTGACGCGATAAGTCTCATCGATATGTTGACGTGTACCTAGTAAACAAAATGGAGATTGGACTGCACGAACGGTGTCTATGCAAGTGTTGTCTACGAGAAATGCATCTTAACGCAGTTAGTGTCATACATGAATATTGCTTACGAATTAAAGCACATGGTCCTTCATTTACCGCGTCATTATTTGTAAATTTTAGAATGCTCGTTTCGTTATTAAACTCCATTTCATTCATTCACAGTTGTTGCATCATGCAATCAGTTGGTCACAATTCATGCTCACACAATCACAAATAATTGAATCATGCTGTCCGATTATCAACAGCCAGTGCAAACTTTCTTCGAGTATTTTCATAGGTTGATACAGACATTTCCATAACAGACGACCAATCATTCTTTCATATACAACCAGTTCATCAATATAAAGTGAAAATACTCAGCGTTTGGTTTTACCTCTGATTTGTGGGTTAGTTGTGAACTATTCAAGCTGCTGAATGCGGCTTTATTCTTCCTCTTGATCTCTCTTATCTCTTGACTTTTGTATATATGCTTCCTCCTTGTGGACACCAGTATAACACAGCATACTGAAACACACCAACTCGAAAAATAGAAGAATACAATCACAACACCTTGACTCAATTCACGACTTGTCCACTATTTAGAAGTTAAATTTTAAAGGAGGTTTTAGTCCTTCCTAGGCAATAATAATAATAATAATAATAATAATAATAATAATAATAATAATAATAATAATAATAATAATAATAATAATAATAATAATAATAATTATTATTATTATTATTATTATTATTATTATTAATATTATTATTATTTATTATTATTATAATTAATTTTATTATTATTATTCTTTATTTATTTATAATTATATTTATCTTTATATTATAATCATTTATATTATTATTTCCGTTATTATTATTATTATTATTATTATTATTATTATTATTATTATTATTATTATTATTAATAGTATTATTATTATTACTGTTAACATTATTAATGTTCCATGACAGACCGAAACGTAGTCATAATTTTCATTTTCCGAGTGCAGGAATATTTGTGAATAAAAATAACTTCTAGGATTCTCTAACACTATTTCACTGCTTTAAATGATACGAAAAAAACTTAAGTTAATGAAATTTAAAAATATTGAGTGTTATTTAACTGACGTTGCGTGTATATTCTGTATCATTATTCTCCTTATTTCTCGGTATCTTTCACGTACAATGCTAAGTAATGAGGTTTAAAATTGCCTCTTGAGGCATTATTAACATTTAACGTTCGGTGTTTCTTTCGTGTAAATGACACCTGAAGAGGCAATTAAGTTCTGGCAGCCGAAGTGCCACTTCAGCTGGATGGTGAAAAGGAAAAAAAAAAAGGTGGTGGGGAGGGGGTGTAATTTATGAACTGTCTCTGCTGAAAGAGATATACCGTAATGTTCATGCCATTTCTCATTAGCACTGATAAAGATTTCACTAATGCGAAGGGTGCGTTAATCACGGCGCTTGACAACAGTGTCCGGAATAAAATACCAACGTAACGGGAATTGTATATGCAAATGCCCCCACCCCCTCCGATACAGAGATATGTCTACCACTTCCACCACACTCGATATTAAATATAAAAAATTCAATGTGTTTCAATGAGATGTAAAGAAACAACGACATGAAAGCCGTTGACAAATGCGCTGTTTTTATCTTACTGTTTAAAAGCATATTTTCTCGCAATATTTTCCGATTCATCAGGGAACAAAAATTCACTTGATTGGCTGTAGTTGGACACTGTTTTATGGAACTGTCAGAGAGGAAATTGTGGTAAATTATGTAGTTTGTTATATTGCTGTTGTCATTACCAGGCTGCTCTGTATATATATACGTTCATGTTTGCATAATATATAACATTATATATATATATATATATATATATATATACCTTTGATATACCTTTGAAGAGTTTCGAGAATATCTACTCTCTGAGCCCGGCCATGGGCCAGGCTCGTCTGGTGCTTGCCTGGTCAACCAGGCTGTTGCTGCTGGAGGCCCGCTGCCCCACATATCCATCACAGCCTGGTTGATCTGGCACCTGGTGAAGATACTTGTCCAGTTTCCTCTTGAAGGCTTCTACACTGGTTCCAGCCGTGTTTCGGATATCTTCTGGTAAGATGTTGAATAGTCTGGGACCCCGGATGTTAATACAGTGCTCCCGTATTGTCCCCACCGCACCCCTGCTCCTCACTAGGTTTATTTTACACTTTCTCCCATATCTCTCACTCCAGTATGTTGTTATGGCAGTGTGCAGATTTGGGACCAGGCCCTCAAGTACTTTCCATGTATATATTATCATGTATCTCTCTCCTCCGCTCCAATGAGTACATGTTCAAGACTTGAAGGCGTTCCCAATAATTTAGATGTTTCAATGGCTCAATGTGAGCCGTAAACGATCTCTGGATTTGTTCCAGCTCTGCTATTTCTCCTGCCCTGAACGGGGCCGTCAGCACTGAGCAGTATTCTAAGTGAGGGAGCACTAGCGATTTGAATAGTGTCACCATCGGCATTATTTCCTTGTTTTGAAAGTTCTCAATACCCACCCCGTCATCTTCCTGGCTGTTGTGATCTTTGTCTTGTTATGGTCTTTAAACGACAGATCAGCAGACATAATTATTCCCAAGTCCTTTACGTGTTCCTTTCGTTCTATGTGGTGACCCTCTTGCGTTTTGTATATAGTGTTCCTTTTGAGTTCTTCATTTTTCCATACCTAAGCAGCTGAAACTTATCACCATTGAACGTCATGTTGTTCTCCACTGCCCATTGGAAGACCTTGCTTATGTCCTCCTGTAATTTTTCAGTGTCCTCTACCGTAGTGACTTTCATGCTTATTTTAGTGTCATCTGCAAATGATGATACAAAAGTGTGCTGGGTGTTTTATCTATGTCTGCTATGAGGATGAGAAACAGCAGAGGTGCCAGGACAGTGCCTTGGGGCACTGAGCTTTGACCTCGCTGATGCTGGATCTTGCCCTGTTCACTACTACTTTTTGTGTTCTTTGTGTTAGGAACTCAAAAATCCATCTGCCTACCTTCCCGTAATGCCTATGGCCCTCATTTTGTGCGCTATCACTCCATGATCGCATTTGTCAAACGCCTTTGCAAAATCTGTGTAAATCACATCTGCGTTTTGGTCGTCCTCCAATGCCTCCGTAATTCTGTCATAATGGTTCAGCAGCTGTGACAGGCATGATCGACCCGCTCTAAAGCCATGCTGGTTCGGGTTATGTTGGTTGTGCTGGTCCATGAACTTTGTAATCTGCCGTCTCATCACTCTTTCAAAGATTTTTATGATGTGAGAAGTGAGGGCTACTGGTCTGTAATTTTAGCTAGTGCTCTACTACCTCCCTTATGCAAAGGAGCTATGTCTGCACTCTTTAAGGCCTCTGGAATTTCACCTAGATCTAAGCTCTTTCTCCACAGAATATATATATATATATATATATATATATATATATATATATATATATATATATATATATATATATTCTAAATTCAACACGTCGGCCGTTTCCCACTGAGGCAGGGTGGCCCAAAAGGAAAAACGAAAGTTTCTCCTTTTACATTTAGTAATATATACAGTAATATATATAAACTCATCTAAAATTAAGTTCTTTCTAAAAATTTCTCTTATACGTTTTAAGATATTTTTTTTAATTTGTGTTAATGTAAAAATTTATAATTTTGCACCAAAAATATCTTAGAAAACTTACCTAACCTTGTTATAACAAGCGCAATTTAATTTAGCCTAATCCAACTAAATATATTTTTGATACGTTTACAGTAATTTAATAATAAACAAACACCATGAAATATATTTTTTTACGTTAGGTTCAGAATGAATTTTTCGAAATTATTGCATACACAAATTTTCGCTTGTCTTATATGGCAAGAAGAGCGTTCCTATTTAAACCAAAATAGGTAAAACTTGCGATTTTGGCTTAAATAGCAATGCTCTTCTTGCCATATAAGACAAGCGAAATTTTGTGTATGCAATAATTTCGCAAAAATCATTCTGAACCTAACGAAAAAAATATATTTCATTGTGTTTCTTTATTATTAAATTAATGTTAACGTATCTAAAATATATTTAGTTGGGTTAGGCTAAATTAAATTGTGCTTGTTGTAATAAGGTTAGGTAGGTTTTCAAAGATTCTCTTGGTACAAAATTATAAATTTTTACATTAACGTAAATGAAAAAATATATCTTTAAACGTATAAGAGAAAATTTTAGAAAGGACTTAATTTTAAATGAGTTCTTGCTAATTGACCAGTTTTACCTAATCGGCAAGACATATATATATATATATATATATATATATATATATATATATATATATATATATATATATATATATATATATATATATATATATATATATATATATATATATATATATATAAAGGAGTTAACAGCTATGGAAGAAGAGCGATCGTTGTTATAAATATCAGAGAAGTTTTCCCTGAAGGGAGTTCGGTGGTAAATGTCGACAAATGCTCTTTCAGAGTTATCCAGAGAAAAGGTCATTGGGTAGAGTCGACGAAAAGTGCTTGCTGGTGAATCCGGTGTGTATAAGTCGCTCAATTGTCTCTCTTCCGAACACCTCTCCTCTCTTCCTCTCTCTGTCTTCTCTCTTCTCTCTCCTCTTCTCTCTCTCTCTCTCTCTCTTCTCTCTCTCTCTCTCTCTCTCTCTCTCTTTCTCTCTCTCTCTCTCTCTCTCTCTCTCTCTCTCTCTCTCTCTCTCTCTCTCTCTCTCTCTCTCTCTCTCTCTCTCTCTCTCTCTCTTCCCCTCTCTCTCTCTCTCCCCTTCTCCTCTCTCTCTCTCTTCCATCGTTTGCTTAATTTATCAACCTAATCTCCGTTGTTGTTTTTTTCATAGTTGCAATATTATTGCTTAACGCAAAAATAATTTAAAAAATATTTTCGTAAAGTTCCTCCTGTTTCTATATCTTCAGTCTCCTCAGGTTCATGAAAACATTACATTCCGAGCTCCCTCCTCAACATCACCAAGTCTTAATCTACAGTAATGTTGGGTCGCCCTTGAGAAAAGGGTTACCGATAATTTTAACTAACTCAGATTTCAACACATTTCCCGATGATTTCTGATGGTACACCTGAACTGGGCTTCAGTGATAATATATATGCTCATGGTTTCATGGACGACGTTTCAGGTTTTCAGCGACGTTTTCTAAGCATTATTAATGCGAATATTAATTAAAGGTCAGAATGAAGTGGATGGAACAGTTCAGCAGCAGCAGCAGCAGCAGCAGCTCACGAAACCGAAAACGGGAAGTAGACGATGTGTCGCTTCGTCGTGAACAATCCTTATCTAGTCATGAGTTAATTTTATGAAGAAATACTAAGTTGCAGATCATTTTTTACTGGGACAACGTATCGCTCTGTTTAGAGCTTTCTCAAGCCCTAACTTGACAAAGCTCTACCTAGAGCCAAACATAGTTCTAATAAATGCTTGTTTTGCATTGTGTCTAAATACCAGTCGATAATGAACTATTTAAAGAGTGTGATGTCTGTGTGCTTACCTGCTAAGGATAATAGATATTAACAGACTTCAACTTTTTATTCGTATGGGTATCTTACGTAAGCTTCACAAACAAAATAAAATAATTGATTATAGAATGAAGACAAAATAAAATATGAAGTAAGTGGTGCTCTGTACTGAATCGTGTTCCAGTGAGGTTATGAAAGCTAATTAATATAGCCAGGCTGAGTGGCATTTTAGGCATGACGTCACAGCGAGGTAATTGGTCTACACCTGATACTGAGGCAAGAGTCTTGATTACCTGTCAAGGGTACTTGTCGATAGACACTTGACCTGGTTAGTTAGTTGCTAGTGTGTGTGTACTCATCCATATGTGGTTGCAGGGGTCGATTCACAGCATCTGTGTTTATATGTGTGTGTGTGAGTGTATTTGTGTGCGTGTGTGTACGTGAGTACACACACTATATGTAGTGACTATATGTAGGTGACTATATGTAGCTGCATCGGTCGATTCAACGTTCCTGGTCTCTTCGTGTGGGCGTGTTTGTGTGTGTGTGTGTGTGTGTGTATGTGTGTGTCGCTCTCTCTCTCCATATATCAACATTACCTCAACGTTAAATCACAATATAGAAATACTGCAAGCTTTGGAGTGTGCTTATAAAAGGTTTAACAGACGTGACTACAGTGGCAGTATTCAGCAAAGCTTAAATTCGTCACATTAAAGCTGCACACTTCCTCCCACAGCGATTATTAGTCGTTGCCGTCGCTCTGAGAGACGTCTCGCTGGCTGCAACGAGTTCAAGTGATGAAGGTGTGCTCTTATAGGATTTCCAAATATATTTTATTGCTGTGGATACTCATACACACACGCAAGTGCAATTGTTTTGAGAATACCTGAAGGGGATATGATAAACAACACCACAAAAAAAAAATATTTGAAGCATGTACAGAAACAAAAAGTTTCAAGGAAGGGAACTAATATTTTGGAAAATAACATTTATTAATAAATAAAATTTTCCAACGAAAGTAAGGCAGGTAAAAACGTATTTTAATCTAAAATTTAATCAAAATCACTCATTAAAAAATTCCTAATTTACTCCTGTTTTAATAATGAGACTTATCTTTATGTTTACAGGAGACTGAGCGTCCTTGACTATAGTTTCCCAAGTTTGTGTAGTAAGTTATATCAACACTTACTAGATGTCATAATATACTGACTACCATTCATTCTTAAGGTTACACCTCGCCTTTGAAGTGGAAATTGATGGCATGAGGCTAATGAAGCCATCTGTTTATACCTGTCATTCTCTCTAAGACGTTTTGTGTAATTGTAACCATTAACATCTCCAAAAAAATCATTTCGCTGAAAAAATTGTACGTTAAATAATAAATAAAAAATATGTAAAATAAATGGGGAGTCACGATTAGGCAGATTACCCATGATCAACCATTAACCCGTCATACCTTAGGATTTAACATTAACACGACTCAGACACGCTCGACATGGGGGCGAAAATTGCATAACACATAACACATAACACAAGCAGGTAGCTGCTTACGAATGGTAATGCGTTGACATATAAACTGTGACATGACAGTAAGCATATGTTTGTACAGAGACATGGATAGCATTGAAAATGGGTTAGGCTTTGCTACAGGCTTTGTTTTTGAGAAGGTCGTGCCTAGTATGGGCCAGTAGGCCTACCGCAGTGTTCCACCTTTCATTTGTACATGCGCAGAAATACGTATATGTACTTATTATTGCTATTATTATTATTATTATTATTATTATTATTATTATTATTATTATTATTATTATTATTATTATTATTATTATTATTATTATTATTATTATTTTTTTTTTTTTTTTTTTTTTTATTATTATTATTATTATTATTATTTTAATATCGCTGTGAAGTGACATTAAAATAATATTTATTTCACAAAATGTGTCTTTGTTAGAACAGTGCAGTAAAACTGGAGATATAATAATTTCACATATGTTTATGTAAGGCTAGGAGAAAAGAATGTGGAATGAAACCACCAAGACACACTTAAGAATTACGAATGAACATGTGTAGAAAGAACATTATAAAATATTTCTTCAGTTATATAAAGTCGTAGATGGCTGGAGAGTCGTAGAAGGCTGAGAGTGCCACGAAAACTTGGGAATTTTTTTAAAATTTATATTTCTGATATATTACAAGGTGTCAACAATGTAATGCTTGTGTTTTATACATATATTACACAGGTATTACACTGTGGACACCATGTGACATGAAGCTGTTATACTGGGTTTGATGTTTTTTTTAAACATGTTTTTTTTCCTATCATGTATTTTCGAGCTATTGTGAAATGGTCGAAATTGATAAATTAATAATACGAGACGTAGCACTACGAGGATTCCTCTACTGTAACTACAACCACTGGCATTATTTCTTGTAATGACAAATACTGAAGACGTGTCACTAGGACACTAATAGCTTTACTCTTGTAACCACGAACACTGCAGACGGGGACACAACTAATCATAACTTTACTCTTTTAACTACTAATTGGCAATTACAGAAATATATATATATATATATATATATATATATATATATATATATATATATACATGCAAGGACAACATCTAGCTAACACGAGGATAATCACTGCCTCCGACGGCCCAGAGTATGGCAGATCCAGAGATGCACTTACTCACAGATTCAATTGATGACGAGTGTAAGTCTCCTCTCTTCCATGAAAAGCTTCTTCCAATGAAGCTAATGGAGAGCTGTGGCAGTAATGTTCTCCAGTGACCCACGACTCTAAGTCTTCTTAACCTCTTCCTCTGCTTGTAAATACTGAACGTCTTGCGGGATGAAAAGAGGGTAAGGGTGGAAGACGGTATAAAGAGGAGGTGGGGGATAAACACGTCGATAAATAGGAAAATGTGAGAGAAATATTGAGAGGGAGAGTTTACTACACAATTAACAGGTTAACCATAAAAATATATATAAAGCCGTGAGCATTATTTTGTTTTATTATTATTGTTATTATTAATGTTATTAGTATCAGTATTTTTATTATTATTGTTATTATTATTATTATTATTATTATTATTATTATTATTATTATTATTATTATTATTAGTATTATTATTATTAATATTATTATTATTATTATTATTATTATTATTATTATTATTATTATTATTATTATTATTATTATTATTATTATTATTATTTTATTATTATTATTATTATTATTATTATTGTTTATATTATTATTGTTGTTGTTATTATTATTATTATTATTATTATTATTATTATTATTATTATTATATTAATAATAATAACAAGAATAATAACAAGAATAATAATAACAAAATAATAATAATAATAATAATAATAATAATAATAATAATAATAATAATAATAATAATAATAATAATAATAATAATAATAATAATAATAATAATAATAATAATAATAATAATAATAATAATAATAATAATTATTATTATTATTATTATTATTATTACTATTATTATTATTATTACTATTATTATTATTATTATTATTATTATTATTATTATTATTATTATTATTATTATTATTATTATTATTATTGTTGTTGTTGTTATTATCAGTATTTGCTATTATTTACATTATTATTATTATTATTATTATTATTATTCAATTACTTATCTGGTAGGAACCATATGGCGTTTGGGTAATGAAAGTCAATTAGTTTCGATCCAAGAAAAAGGGAGGATACATTCCAATCCCTGTATCATGACCCGTTCTAAATTATATAACCTTAAGAAAAGATTCAACAAATATATATGTTAAAGAGTTTGAATTTCAGAAAGACCTGCCTGGTATAGGACGGCAGGTCTGCTGCAGTGTTCTTCCAGAATTATCTTTCTGTGCTCCTGATCTTACTCTTGTCACCCAAAAATCGTCCCACATTCGTTTCTCATACTCTTACATTAACGTAAATGACGATATTAAATCTCCTCTTTTCCCTTGATTCCGGCGATGTTATTCAAGCAGTGAATATCACAAGCGTCTGGCAAATTTATATATACAATTTATTTGGCTGTCGTAGCTGCAAGATGGTTGGCGCCAAGACAGACTAATGATTATTTCCACAACACTTTATTTCCAAGGGTGTTTGATCTGACTGATTCGCCTGATTAGTGTTTTCGCTTTGTGTTTTCCATCTAGTGATCGTTCTCATTGCTGGCGCTATAATGTTCCTGGATCGCCTTGTCATATTATATGAATATGTCATATCTCATTGATAAAAACACATCGTTTGCAGCACTTGCAATATAAGATATGTCGTCGCAGTGTTTGAAATCCATAATCACGGAAAGTTTTAATGTTGGTTATTTGCAATTCTACATTATGTATATGATGTTGGTCATCTGTATGCTGAGTAAAGTAAATTGTTAAGCATTCAAGTTGCGTATTCAGCCAGGTAAACAGTGTTAGAGGACATATTTAAAATATTTCTGTGAACTGGATGTTTAGCTCAAAACAATGCCGGATACCATTTATACAGTCAGATATTAAAATTGTTAGCGGCTGCTCACTCTTAGTGTTGGTGTGTTTCTACTCTTGTGTTGATGCGTCTCCACTCCAGTGTTGGTGTATGTTCTTCTCATGTGTTGGTATCTCTTCACTCGAGTGTTGATGTTTTTCTACTTGAGTGTTAGTGTGTCTCCACTCGAGAGTATATTTTGGTGTATTTCTACTCCCTTGTTAGAGTGCCTCTATTTTAATGATGGTGTGTGTTTCTACGCTCTAGTACTCTAGTGTTTATCCCATGTTTTTACATTAACTGTTTTCCGCACTTCTTTTGGTACATTATGTCGAAGAGAAAATATTCTGAAGGTTATTTGTAATTTGAATTCACGTGAAATGAAAGAAAGAAACATTGGAGGTTCCAGCATGTGTAGTCTGGGGAGCCACGCACTCATGGCAAGCTCTCTGGAGGAGAAAAAAATTGAATAAAATTCTGACACGATGGAAAAACACAATTGCAGAATACTGCGATCGCCGTATACTGCATCTGCGTGTTTGCTTTCAGCCACGCTCCTTGAAGAGACACTTGAAATGAATTCACTCTAATCACATCAACAAATATCTGAAGCTTTTTTTTCCGACGGAAGCAAAACGCTCTCAAGAAATTTTCTCTGGATGCATCATATAGTTTCTGGAAGCTGAACACAGCAGCAGAGCAGACATCTCAACTAGAGACACCACATACTGAAGAACAGAAGAAACCTCATAGCATTAGCAAAAACCTCATCCTTTCCACCACCCACTCAGACAGTTTTATATTCCACACATTGTGCTGGGAGATGACACCAAAAAGCTAAATTCTCTTTCTACGTCAACACAATACGAGACCACGTAGTTTCTGAAATCAAAGTCTTTTCAAACGATTTCTGTTTTTTCGATGTAGCTAATTTTTCCAAGAGTTGGTATTAATGTAGTACGTATATAAAGCAAGGTTCACAGATGAATTTCTCTTTTGTCGTTAGCTTATGACAACCACTTAAGCAAAAGACATTCTGGAAGGCACAGCCTTCTTTAATCAAGATGGGTTGTCATGAGAAGACGCAAAATAATGCACTACACATGTTCCACCATCTATGTCAGGAAGGAAATCAGGTTTCCAAACACCAAATCACCAGGTACTCTCACTGCACACAGAGGTGAGACAGTTATCCCGAGGAAATATGAGAGAAAGATTCTTTCATTTGCTAACTCTGAGGGAGCAAAACTGAAGACAGAGGAATTATGTGAATTCTTGATTTGTACTGCTTCATGTATTTTTATGTATTTTCATTTTTTTTACATCTTGTGTGTTATGTATCAAATTGAGGCTAATCCATGAATACACAACAAACTAAATCAGAATTCAGCACAAACTAAGTCTATTGAACCTATCAGGTTGACATCTGTTCACAAGTCTCAACATATCACTACATCATTGTGATAGCCAGCTGTCTACGATAGCATCAAGTTGTACGCGAAATGAAAACGTTTGCTAACTCCTGTCTTTCACCAACCGAACACCAAAAAAAAAAAAACACTTGGAACATTTTTAATAAAATATACTCTTTCCTATTCATAAAATCACTTCACAAAATAAAAAAAAATTTACTGCAAAAAAAAATATTTTTTCAAAATATATAAACATGCAACAATACTCTGAATGGCGGAAGCTTTGAACAATTTCAAATACAAGAAACAAGACTTTTCCATCACTGCTGGAAAAAGTTTCTGTCCATAAAAGAGGGCAACTTTCCTAATGAGCTGCGTGTTCCGTGCGATACATCTGGCGTTATCCTCCAGGGATTATCAGCCGTTTATAATCTCCATGGAGATATTTGTTACATTATCCCGCTCTGTGGGACGAGGAAAAATTGTATAGGGTTTGCCAAGTTTAGTTTGGGTTTCTCTTGCTGTACGACCTTGCGATCGGGACTTGTGCTCATTCTATACGTCTATTATGTGCTCATTATGTATGTCTGTTATGTACGTACTTTACCTATCTGTCTTGTACATAAACTTACCACATGGTATGGTTTCTTAACCACATAAATCAAGAATAGAAGACATATAAAGAAGGTTTCGTAGCATAATCAATTTGTTAGGTAAAAGGACATAAGTTCAGCTAATGTGGCACTTTATTGTGTCAACGTTTCGCTCTCCAGGAGCTTTATCAAGCCGTTACTGTAACGGCTTGACAAAGCTCTTGGAGAGCGAAACGTTGTTACAATAAAATGTCGCATCAGTTGCACCTGTGTCCTTTTACCTAACATATTGTCGGTAATATTACCAATTAAAACACCATTAACTTGAACAGGAAGCCATACAAAGCACAAATATTAACTGATAGAAAATAGAGATGCTATCGCTTGTCCTTACAATTCCGGTTGGAGTCTGTGTCACGAACCATAAATTTGAAGTGTAGATAGATCGATGAGTGATTAGATAATGGAGATGCGATATATTGTACAGTAAGTCTCACTTAACGCCGTAGGTAGGCTCTTGGGAACTGCGATTTTAAGCGAAACGACGTATATCGAAACCAATTTTATCCATCTCGTTGTTCATCCTCAAACCTGTTTCTTTTCCATACTGCAATGAACTTCAGGAGGTTTTATATACTACATCTACAGGAAGATTTTAGTGATTACATGAAAAACTACTGAGTGACATTTCAGCACCTCGAGCATGCTTGTGCACCGTAAAGAATTAACAGGAAATCAAATGCATTTAAAAATAAAACAAATACTGTGATGAATTTGAAAATATTTTATTCACCATTTAATATGCGTATCTGTAAAGGTAAACTTAATATTAAATTTAATCTAAGAATATTTGTTAACGCAGGATATCCCAACTAAAATATGTATAAGAGCTCAATATTTCCCTCGGTGAGGGCAAATTAAAATACTTTTTCAGGTGTGTACACACACACACATACACACACACACACACACACATACATAGACACACACGTAGACACACACACACACACACACCCGATGGCACGGTGGCTAGCGCTCTTGCTTCACGCACGGAGGGCCCGGGTTCAATTCCCGGCGGGGCCGAAACATTTCGAAGTGTTTCGTTACACACACACACACATACATACAACAGGCCTAGTGTCTAATCGACATGTGCCTAGGACAAAATGGTAACTAACACACGCACACGCACACACACACACACACACACACACACACACACACAAATGTGGGCTCAGAGAGGGAAAGTCGAAGGCTCAGGGGATCAGAGGAAGATGGGCCTGGTAAGGAAAAATGGATGTAAGAGCAATGTAAAAGGATGGAACAAGAGTGGGAAAGCAAACTAGGTGAGCTTTCTGTGAAAATGGAGAAGAGGATAGAGGCAGAGAAGAAGAAATGAGAGTCGCAAGCTGAGGCCACAGAAGCCAGGATACCTGACCCTAGAATATGAGGCAAATAGGCTGAAGCGAGTTACAGGGCTATTGCCCAAAAAAGACGTGGCATCTGAAGCAGATACACCCCTACTGAATGAGGAGCCCAACAGAAAGGAAGAAGACAAGACTTACGGTAAGGCCCTATCAGTCCACCAAGCAGGGCCGAGGAATGAAGGGGAAGAGCTGTTGGGAGCAAGAATAGCAGTAAGTGAGGGGGGAGAACGTAGAGAAGGTGACAGGTCCCATGCAGAGGCACGAACATGCCACCAAGAGTTACAGGAAAAAATAAGGGAGACAATGGCCATGTACAAACGGGACCCTGAGACACAGAGGGAAAGAGTGGGAAAAGAGGACACACAATAAAAGACGGCAGAAAGAAAAACAGGAGATTGAAAACGTCATCAAAGAAATAGGCAAAGTAAAATGACTGAGATAGTAAATTTTCAGAGAATAGGGGGGTACTTGAAGATGAGAAATCGGCCAGTCAGACTAATTTTCAAGACAGAAATAGAGTGAAACAGGATCCTGCAAGAGAAACCACGGCTGAAGGAATCATCACCATTTAAGAGGGTGTTCTTAGACCACGACAGAAAAAGACCAGAACGACAGCAGCTGAGTGAGAGGACACAGTAACGAAAGGGGCTAGGAAGAGAGACAAGGACAGGGTCAGCAGAGGAAAACCAGAGCAGGGCAGAGCAATAAGCACAAGCACACACAGAACCACCCCCAGAACCCCACAGCCATACACGCTATCTCAACACAACCCACAAACCACACTTACAGCCTACACCCCACACTACTGTTGAATCCCACAGCACACTGCCGAGTCCCCCACCCCCACAGACCCCGCAGAACACAGTGTTGGAGAGGAAACTAAAGGTATGGTACACCAACGTTGATGGAATAACGAATAAGTGGGAGGAGTGGCACGAAAGAATCAAAGAGGCATCACCAGACATCATATCTCTCACAGAAACCAAGCTCACAGGAATGATAACAGATGCCATCTTTCCAACGGGATATCAGATCCTGAGGAAAGACAGAGAGAACAGAGGGGGTGGACGAGTGGCATTGCTCATCAAAAACCACAGACATGAAGAATTTCCTGCGTGGGGTTCAGTGGAACAGAGAACTGGCAGGGAAGCCAGTAAATGAGATGATGTAATATGTGACAACAATATGCATGGAAGCTGAGGAGAGGTTTATACCCAAGTGTGATAGATAATAGAAGAAGTATAGAAGGTAAAAGACCCAGGAGAATAAGGAGAGCAGTCGTAGAGCCAGAAATGAATATGCACAGGTAAGAAGGGAGGCTCAACGACTATTCGAAAGTGACATAGCAGCGAAAGCCAAATCTGACCCGAAGCTGTTGTACAGCCACATCAGGAGGAAAACAACAGTCAAAGACCAGGTAATCAGGCTGACGAAGGGAGATGGGGAGATCACAAGAAACGACCGTGAAGTATGTTAGGAGCTCAACATGAGATTCAAAGAAGTGTTTACAGAAGGGACTCCAGAAAGAAAGGGAGGTAGGGTACACAATCAAGTGTTGGACACAATACATTTAACTGAGGAAGAAGTGAAGAGGCTGCTAAGCGAGATAGTAGCACTATGTGTACTACTAACAACGATCTTCAACACATCTCTCGAAACAGGGCGACTACCTGAGGTATGGAAGACAGCAAATGTAGTTCCAATTTTTAAAAAGGAGACAGACACGAAGCATTAGACTACAGACCAGTGTCACTGACATGTATAGTATACAAAGTCATGGAGAAGATTATCAGTAGAAGAGTGGTGGAGCACCTAGAAAAGAATAAGCTTATCAACGACAACCAGCAAAGTTTAAGGGACGGGAAATCTTGTGTCACAAACCTACTGGAGTTCTATGTCAGGGTGACAGAAGTAAGACAAGAGAGAGAGGGGTGGGTATATTGCGTTTTATTGGACTGTAAGAAGGCGTTTGACACAGTTCCACTCAAGAGATTAGTGCAAAAGCTAGACGACCAGGCAGGAATAAAATGGAAGGCACTGCAATGGGTCAGGGAATACCTGTCGGGAAAACAACAGCGAGTCATGATACGTGACGAGGTGTCAGAGTGGGCGCCTGTGACGAGCGGGGCTCCACAGGGATCAGTAATAGGACCGGTGCTGTTTCTGGTATATGTGAACGACATGCCGGAAGCAATAGACTCCGAACTGTCCGTTAGCAGATGATGTGAAGTTGATGAGAAGAATTCAATCAGACGAGTACCAGGCAGAACTACAAAGGAAATGAACAGGCTGCAGGCCTGGTCCAGAAACTGGCTCCTGGAGTCCAGCCCCAAGAAGTTCAAAGTCTTGAAGATTGGGTAAGGGCAAAGAAGACCGCAGACGGAAAACAGTCTTTGGGGGGGGGGCCAGAGGCTTCAAACCTCATTCAAGAAAAAGGATCTTGGGGTGAGTGTAACACCAGGCACATCTCCTGAGGCGCACATCAACCAAATAACTGCTGCAGCATACGGGCGCCTAGCAAACCTAAGAATAGCATTCCGATATCTCAATAAGGAATCGTTCAGGACCCTGTACACTGTGTACGTTAGACCTATACTGGAGTATGCACTACCAGTTTGGAACCCACAACTAGCCAAGCACGTATGGAAATTAGAGACAGTGCAAAGGTTTGTAACAAGACTAGTCCCGGAGCTAAGGGGTATGTCCTACGAGGGAGGTTAAGGGAAATGGACCTGACGACACTGGAGGACAGGAGAGATAGGGGAGACATGATAACAACATATAAGATACTGGAGGAATTGACAAAGTGGACAGAGACAGAATGTTCCAGAGATGGGACACAACAACAAGGGGACACAGATGGAAGTTGAAGACTCAGATGAATCACAGAGATGTTAGGAAGTATTTCTTCAGTCACAGAGTTGTCGGAAGTGGAATAGTTTAGGAAGCGATGTAGTGGAGGCAGGCTCTATACATAGCTTTAAGCAGAGGTATGATAAAGCTTATGGCGCAGGGAGAGTGACCCAGTAGCGGCCAGTGAAGAGGCGGGGCCAGGAGCTTTGACTCGACCCCTGCAACCACAACTAGGTGAGTACAACTAGGTAGTACACACACACACACATATATATATATATATATATATATATATATATATATATATATATATATATATATATATATATATATATATATATGTGTGTGTGTGTGTGTGTGTGTGTGTGTGTGTGTGTGTGTGTGTGTGTGTGTGTGTGTGTGTGTGTGTGTGTATAGATAGGGATAAAAGTGCATCTGTCAGTATCCCAACTGCGATTGTTTACCAGGTGTGTGTCACCAGTTACACCGCTAGATATTTCTTTGCTAGTAACTGGTTCGACCATTGAACACCAAGGTATGAGTAGTTGGTCATTATCTCTCAGAGGTGTGCTGCAGCATTTCCCGGCCCTGAGGTCTTGCAGTGTTCATCTCTCCTCAACGCCCTTTTGCAGTTTTGACACGATTCTGAGTGTTCACGGAAGTGTCTAAGTGTTTTGTGTTCTGGAAATGGTTGCTGGAGCAGCAGTGTTGAGAGACGCCAGCAGACATGGCGCTATGGTGAGATATACAATCCTTTTCGTTAAGACATCTGCTTACTGTTTATCTATCTAGCAGGGTCATCTCATGGATCCGTGATGGAGAGTTCTTGTCAGATCTCTGAAGGTCAAAGTAGGAGGTGGGTATTTTTTTTTTTTTACCAGTGCACTTATACAGACACGCTACACAGACACATAAACGCGCCTGTTACGCTTTTCAACTGCGTAACTTAAATAAAAAGTCCTGGCTCCTGAAGGGTAAGACCTGCCGATTCTAGGGGCATTTATATTTAAAATCGAAAAAGAAACCACTCTAGGGTCATCATGTACCTTAATTTTAAATGTAGAACATTAATTAGTCATTATTAATAATATAAGGAAGGACACAAAAACTCACCTATACAAAAACATAATATATTAATATTAAAGTAAAAAATACAACCTATAATCTACTATACTACAACCAACATCACCACACTCCCGTTTACTCACTCACACTAGCTCACTAGCACACTGCTACTAGCGAGTAAAACAAAATATATAAACATTTCTAAACAGGGAGGCTCCATGACACCCCTTCCTTTCTGCCGGTCTGTCTACCAGCAGACATAAACACCATACGAGTACTCTCCCAAAACTTAAACAGGCCTCTGCACACAAGGGTCTTACAGGTAAACATGAGAACACTTAAACCAATAAAATAACCTATGGTATAAACTTACAAAAAAAAATACCTTTCCTACAAAACAAACCGTGAAGTATTAGGACATCTTGCTGGAGATGCTGTGCTCCATAAATTGACACTCATACACCCCACTCTCCTCTCTCCTGGCTCCTCTGCCTAACCAGGAATAATACGCGTCCGGTTTCAGAACAATCCCAGAACTATGGAGCATTTTCTATACAATATTTTTACTGCAGCACACTGCGTAATAGCACCACACAGACCCGCTACACAGCTGCTTTATTTGTGTCTCTTGCCATGGTATTAGAGGTGGCTAATAGTATATCGCATGTTGAATATTTTCCCTATGCTCTAATGCATGACAACAAGGTGTCACTAATCCTGTCATATGTTTAATTATTTAAGTATATATTCTGCATCTGCTGAAGGTATGATGTATTTCCACTGGATCCTCTGGAGTGCTTTTATGGATAAAGTACCTGTGTATATGGTGTACTTAGATGTTTTCGACTACATAATACAACTGTACTGATAAATGTCAGTAATCTGACTGAGTGATCTCATAATTGATCTTCTTATTTAATTAACTTGTTCCTTTACTATGTTCTGCTTTAGGAACAGTCATTAATGAATGGGGAAGGAGTTATTTGTCAATGCTCGTGCACTTTCCTAAGTGCGTTCAGAAACACTGCATATCTATAACGCCATTAAACGGAGGAACGAGCCTCCACAACTCTTAGCACTAAATGACCAGTAGAGGCATAGAACTTTGCAAAAACGAAATAATCCTCTCGAAAGCTCGTTTAAATTTTAATTTGACCAGTTTTTACAAGGCGACAACATTAAGGTAATTCTGTGACGAGCAACACCACACAACATTAGCTGTTGAATTAATTCATGGAGTTAATTTCACAGGAGCCCCAGTTACGCCAGGCCAAGCAAATGACACGATAATGGCTGGCTGCGACACAAATGAACTCAACGGCACTCTCGTTCTGTGTTCATCCGAGGACTGTGACGAGGACAGTAATACCGCTCAATGACGAAATGTGTTCATCGTAGAATAATGAACAAGATCTGTTAGTTCTGTTGTGGAAACGGTGTCTCAAGACTTCCTAGTAATGAAATGGATACGTTGACACAACACTTGGTAATTCTGCAATGGAAAAATTGACATATATGCAAGTGCTGATATAGATCCTCTCGCATAATAAGTAAAAAAATCTACATTAAAATACTTTTATCGAATGTGTGTGTGTGTGTACTTACCTAGTTGTGGTTGCAGGCGTCGAGTCACAGCTCCTGGCTCCGCCTCTTCACTTGTCGATACTAGGTCACTCTTCCTCTTCATGAGTTTTATCATACCTCTTCTTAAAGCTATGTATGGATCCTGCCTCCACTACATCACTTCCCAGACTATTCCACTTCCTGACAACTCTGTGTGTGTATGTGTGTGTGTGTGTGTGTGTGTGGTGTGTGTGTTTGTGTGTGTGTGTGTGCGTGTGTGTGGTGTGTGTGTGTGTGTGTGTGAGGTGTACTCACCTAATTGTGGTTGCTGGGGTCGAGACTCAGCTCCTGGCCCCGCCTCTTCGCTGTCCGCTACTGGGTCTCTGCTCTCCCTGCTCCATGAGCGTTATCATACCTCGTCTTAAAACTATGTATGGTTCCTGCCTCCACTATATCTTTCTCTAGATTATTCCACTTCCTGACTACTCTGTGGCTGAAGAAATGCTTCCTAACATCCCTTTGACTCATCTGAGTCTTCAGCTTCCAGTTGTGTCCCCTTGTTTCTGTGTTCCCTCTCTGGAACATCCTGTCACTGTCTACCTTGTCGATTCCCCGCAGTATTTTGTATGTCGTTATCATGTCTCCTCTGACCCTTCTTTCCTCCAGTGTTGTTAGTCCTATTTCCCTCAACCTTTCCTCATAGGACAGACCCCTGAGTTGTGGAACTAACCTTGTCGCAAACCTTTGCACTTTCTCTAGTTTCTTTACGTGCTTGACCAGGTGTGGGTTCCAGACTGGTGCTGCATATTCTAGTATGGGCCTGACGTACACGGTGTACAGTGTCTTGAACGATTCCTTGTTAAGGTAACGGAACGCTAATCTTAGGTTTGCCAGTCGCCCATATGCTGTCGCAGTTATCTGGTTGATATGTGCCTCCGGAGACGTGCTTGGCGTTATACTCACCCTAAGGTCTTTCTGCTTTGCGAGGTTTGTAGCCTTTGCCCGCCTAGCCTGTACTCTGTCAGCGGTCTTCTTTGCCCTTCTCCGATCTTCATGACTTTGCATTTGGTGGGATTGAATTCGAGAAGCCAGTTGCTAGACCAGATGTCAAGCTTGTCCAGGTCTGTTTGAAGTCCTGCTTGGTCCTCTTCCGATATGATTCTCCTCATTAATTTCACATCATCTGCGAACAGAGACACTTCTGAGTCTATCCCATCCGTCATGTCATTTACATATACCAAGAATAACACTGGTCCTAGGACTGACCCCTGCGGTACGCCGCTCGTCACAGGCGCCCACTGTGATACCTCATCACGCACCATGACCCGTTGTTGCCTCCCTGTGAGGTATTTCCTGATCCATTCCAGTGCCCTTCCTGTTATACACGCTTGTTCTTCCAACTTCTTTACTAATCTCATGTGAGGAACTGTGTCGAAGGCCTTCCTGCAGTCCAGGAAAATGCAATCAACCCACCCTTCTCTCTCTTGCCTTACCTCTGTTACTTTATCATAGAACTCTAGGAGGTTTGTTACACAGGATTTGCCTTCCCGGAATCCGTGCTGTCTGGTTTTTATTATCCTGTTCAGCTCGAGGTGCTCCACTATTCTTTTCCTGATGATTTTCTCCAGGACTTTGCACACTATACACATAAGTGACACCGGTCTATAGTTTAGTGCCTCTTTTCTGTCTCTTTTTTTAAAGATGGGGACTACGTTGTGTGTGTGTGTGTGTGTGTGTGTGTGTGTGTGTGTGTGTGTGTGTGTGTGTGTGTGTGTGTGCGCGCGAATGTGAACATAAAAGTGTTCTGTTCAGATATGTTCATCAGAGGAATGTCCAGAAAGTCAAAATTAAATCGAGGTCAGATTTACTTATTGAAGTTTCTAGATCGAAAGTATAATACCACTGTGCTAGATTTACATGCGAATAATTAATAATGTTAATAAGATGGTTAAGGATGGTTTCAAGCCTATCGGTTACACCAAGGTCATTCAGATCATTCACCACCAGTCAACGACACAAAACTAAACTCTCAGCATTAATAATAAATAATTTATTTATTTTTAAAAGGGGGTGAACCGGTAAGCCAGCTAAAGGTCTCGAGCAGATGAACACAAATTCCAGTGGTGGGTCATCGTATGACGTAGACCCGCCTTAGGAAACACATGTACTGTTTTCTGACAAATCATAACTAACCTATCCTAGCCTCTCAGCGTATACCGTATATAGAGACATTCAGCTCTCTGTGTTTACATCCTGTCTGGGTGTGTTTATTACAGCTAATTTGAAGTGAATATATGTGATAATGTTTTAAATGAATGTGTTCAGTAATTATTTAACAATAGTAGCAAAAGCGTTTATGAAATAACTTATATTCCATAAACTCATACAAATATAAATAAGATTTTGACGTGACTATCAATATTTTTTTTAGAATAGGGTTTTTTCCTCTCTCTCTCTCTCTCTCTCTCTCTCTCTCTCTCTCTCTCTCTCTCTCTCTCTCTCTCTCTCTCTCTCTCTCTCTCTCTCTCTCTCTCTCTCTCTCATGACGAAAGGCTCTCGGTCCAAGAAGCTGGAGCTACCCTTTCCATCACTAGATTAAACCTGATCACCACTGTTTCTATATTCGTTGTATAAACTCATAGACTTTATACAACGTTATTATTAGAATTAAAAAGAGTGATACATACAGGAAGGAATGGAATTAAAGAGAAGTGTCATCGAGATAATCCGATAAAGGGGGGAATAGGACAAAACTCAAATGAGGTAGCGATGATAATCATAGAATTATATTTCAATGAGGAGGGAAGAAAGAGAGAGAGAGAGAGAGAGAGAGAGAGAGAGAGAGAGAGAGAGAGAGAGAGAGAGAGGGAGAGAGAAATTGGTTATTACGGAACGGTGGAAGAAATGGAGTTAATTATGTAGGTAAGAAGACGGAAGAGATAGGGAGATGAAGGTAAGAAGAAGACATGGTCAACAGTAAGAGACTTAGGTAGAACTTTGTATATGTTGTGACTCATTATTTTGCTCAAAGGTGCACACCTAAATTGCTACTACTAATAATAATACTAATACTCAGTCGCTCGCGTAAATAATGGCACAACTTATAAAGCCAAGCATGAATAAGTCAACTACTGAGAGACGCTGGTGTAAATCACTGTTCTATTTACAGTCGCTTCTATTGTTACTACTTGCAGGCGCTTGTGTAAATAACTCCACTACTCACTTGAAGTTCGCGTAAGTAACCTACCAGTCACTCCAGTAACTCCTTGTCATACGGACACGTACTGTGACATGTATAAAGACATGCTCGTAGCATTAGACGAGTTATACACATATGGTGACGCGGACAATGGCACGCACGTGGCACTACGGCCACGTACAGTGACACGTGCACGACACAGTACGTGGTAGTCGTATCATGCAAAGGAAAAAGAGAAAATAGAAGGGAAAAATAATAATAATAATAATAATAATAATAATAATAATAATAATAATAATAGATGATGATGATGATAATAATAATAATAATAATAATAATAATAATAATAATAATAATAATAATAATAATAATAATAATAATAATAATAATAATAATAATTATGATGATGATAATAATAATAATAATAATAATAATAATAATAATAATAATAATAATAATAATAATAATAATAATAATAATTATTATGATGATAATAATAATAATAATAATAATAATAATAATAATAATAATAATATAATAATAATAATAATAATAATAATAATAATAATAATAATATATATAATATTTTATTATTATTATTATTATTATTATTATTATTATTATTATTATTATTATTATTATTATATACGCGGGACGCTAAATCTTTCAGGGTTAAGCGCCTGGGAAAGAGGAGGTAATAATGTTTGATCCGAGGATAGAAAAGGGACCTCCAATTCCTTGGATCAAGAGCCTCGATAGCAAAAAGCAATAAATAGAGTTTGTTAGAGAGTAGTAGTGGAGAGAGAGAGTAAGGACTCTTTGAGGAGACGAATGAGAACATATTGAAATGGAAGAAAAAATATATATGGTAAAGTAGAAAGATAAAATGGAAGGAAGGAAAAAACAGGAAGAGAAAAAAGAAGAAACGAAGAAAAATAAAGTCTAGGTATTTGATAAAACTTGAGAAAAAAACACAGAAAAAGAGGCAAAAAAAAAGAAACATTGAAAAGGGTAAGGAAAAAGTCATGCCCAAGGAGATATTACCAGAAACTAACATAGACAGGAATACAAAGCGAGACAGAAAAACTACTCCTGCTAACGAGGTGTATTTAAAGAGATGACTTGGCCTGGGTTCAGCTGTCCAGGTGTTGAGCAACGCGGAGAAAAAAAGAAACTCGCCTAATGAGTAAAGATTTAGCTGAGATGAAGCTGACGAGCCTCATTCACAGCTAATGTTGTCTATTAGCATTCCCTCCTGTAATAACATTGTAATTACCTGTTTGGCTTTGTCCAGGATGAGAAATCCGGGACCGGTGGCTCTACTGTGAAGGGATATACAAAGTATTCCTGGACTGGAAACACTGCTGTGTGGAGTTATTTAAAGTAATCCAATACTGGAAGCTCTGCTGTGTCGTTATATTCAAAGTAATCCAGTACTGGAAGCTCTGCTGTGTGGTGATATTCAAAGCAATTCAGGACTCGAAACACTGCTTTATGGTGATTTTCAAAGTAATCCAGGTCTGGAATCACTGCTGTGTGATGATATTCAAAATAATCCAGGTCTGGAAACACTGTAATGTGATATTCAAAGTATTCCAGGACTAGAATCGCTGCTATGGTGTGATATGTATAGCAATTAAAGATTGGAAACAATGCTGTGTTGTAATATAAATTTGCTTATTAACTTTCGACTGACTGACGTTAATTATTATCAGATTTTCATTTTATCTCCAGTGAATGTTAAATAATTTCCACTAGTGAATGTTCCATCATTTCCTCTAGTGAATTTTCAAAATTTCCACTAGTGAATGTTCCATCATTTCCAGTAGTGAATGTTCCGAGATTTCCACTAGTAAATGTACTATCATTTCCACTAGTGAATGTACCATCATTTCCAATAGTAAAATGTTCCATCATTTCCATTAGTGAATCTACCGATGTTCCCAGCACTAATAATCAACTCAACAAATTATTTTCTGTAATTTAATCCAGAGTACTTAAAATTCATACCCATTAAAGGCTTTGATAAAAAGGGCTCAACCATTTTCGTGTAATTTGTTTTTGCCTTCAATAGCAATTTTCACTTCGTAGTTCTGCTTACGATTACGTTGCATGGCTAACTTATACCAGTCTGAATGAAAGCAACAAATGCAATTGCAAATGTGATATACTGCAGAATATCATTCGGACAGGGGAAAAGTGACAAATCAGAATCCGTAAAAGGGATTGTAGTGGCAGTAGGAATGAATAAAATTAGAAGCCGTAGTATTTAGAGTAGTAGTGGTACCAAAAAAATAGTTGAAGTAGTAAGGGAGAAGTTGAAGTTGTTGTAGCAGTAGATGTATTTGTAATAATAATAATATTAATAATAATAATAATAATAATAATAATAATAATAATAATAATAATAATAATAACAATATTAATAATAATAATAATGATTAATGATAAATAATATTTTTAAGAATAGTATTAATAGTATAACTAGTATTATCGTACAAGGAATTGTAGTACTATTAATAGAGGAGGACTCTAGAAAAAGAAGGGGCATTGATGAATAGTAATGGTTATGGCATTAGTAGCAGTAGTAGTACTAGGAACATGAGAAGATGAATAGGAAAGAAAGAGGAACAAGGGAAGGCTAATGTATACGCATAAAACAAGGCTTCGGCGGCAAGGTCTTCCTTTAACGTAAACAAGAATGATAACGAGTCATGTTGTGGGAGTGGGTCGTCCATCATACCCAGGTGCTCCTCTATGAAATTGTTTATACATGGTGATATATCTGTGTTTGGGTGGCGAGAGAAAGAGAGAGAGTACATGAGAAATACAGAAAGGAAATGCCTTTGAAGTCCTCACTGAGGCTATATGCTGAAGAGAACTATTTACTAATACCTAGATTAAGAATCTGCGCATAATATTTAGGAGTGTGAGTCACGGATAGAAAAGTATAAGCAAGAGAGAAAATTTATACGCAAAACGAAGAGGTTTGCGAAAAGACATATGCAAATATAATAAATAATAATAAACAAAATAATCCGGAGAATCCTGCAAGACGGTGGAAATCCGGACAGAAGCAGAGAGGCAACATTGTAAACAGAGTTTGCAAGTGCTCAGTAACTTCAACTCGTTGCTCATTAAGCAAGTTTTGGAGACACCACGACGTCTGCAACACGCTGCCCTGGCGTCTTGGTGTCCCACTCTCCAGACAAGTTTTGTTTTATTAAACCTCAGGAGGTTCTGCCCTCGCCCAGGTAAGACTAATAACCAGGACGAATTACGTTACTGCCTTCTTCTGAGAGGGAGTGTTCATTGAGGGAAGGTTCACTGTGGAACTGCCTTGTTTATTAAATTGCTTGTCTTACAGGACTTTTGTGATAGTCACTATATATATATATATATATATATATATATATATATATATATATATATATATATATATATATATATATATATATATATATATATATATATATATATTCGTGATTAGGTAAAACTGGTCAATTAGCAAGAACTTCTCTAAAATTAAATCCTTTCTAAAATTTTCTTATACGTTTAAAGATATATTTTTTCATTTATGTTAATGTAAGAATTTATAAATTTGTACCAAGAGAAACTTTAAAAACCTACCTAAACTTTTTACAACAAGCGCAATTTAATTTAGCCTAACCCAACTAAATATATTTTAGATACGTTAACATTATTTTAATAATAAACAAACACAATGAAATATATTTTTCTTATGTTGAGAATGATTTGGCGAAATATGCATACACAAATTTTCATTTGTCTTATATGGCAAGGTGAGCGTTGCTATTTAAGCCAAAATCGCAAGTTTTACCTAATCGGCACGACATATATATATATATTTTCTCGCTTGTATTGTATGATGGGCAAATTGTCCAAACTTTCCTTCCTTTCACTCGGAGTAAACAAACCACAAACTGCTTTAGATTCTGCCTCTTCCAGAGCACTCTTGCTCTTTAACATTTGCATGACATTCAACAACGTAACACTAAACACAATTTCTGGTCCAGAATGCTTCTGCAAATCCCTTTACGGCCGCCTGAGGATTCTCACCGTAAACTGGTTTCGTAAAATTAAATTTGAATTATCACTGTCTTCTTGACAGCATAAGTGGAGGGTGCAATGTATTGTTTTTTCCCCTGGCTGCACATAAATTAACAATAAGACCCTAAATTAGAAAAGAAAATAGACCGACGTTTCGGATTGTCTCGGACCGTCATCTCTTAGTTTTGATTATAATAATAATAATAATAATCGGACCGTCATCGAATCATTGCTTATGTAGAATATTTATGTTCATAATAAGTCACAATACCGTTGCTGGAACAATTCACAACTGACTCAAAAATTAGAAAAGAAGCTAGTAAACGTTCCAAGACGCATCGATACTTTTTCTAGTTTTCTTTGCCAATTTGTGGGTCAGTTATGAACGTAAATATTCTACAGATGCAATGGACAAGCGAAATCTTGATGGACCTTTTCAGAAGGGGGACAATACAGCAATGTTAATGTACTTGCGAGCACGAACAATAAAGATTTTTTAATTTTCTAGCATGGAAAATATTATAATTCTATGATAATGGCCACTACCCAAATGGGCAGAACGAGGCCCGAAGTGCTCCGTTCCGGTGAAATATACGTCCTTTTCCAAGCCGCCTTCTTCAGCCGAGGCTCCACAAAGGAACGCTATCGCACGCATCGTCCTGATACGACTCCGCGGAAATGAAGTGATCCACTACAAGTCAACTTACGAGTCCTGAGGCAGGGAGGAGAGGTAGGCAGGGAGAGAGAGAGAGAGAAGACAGACAGACAGACAGACAGACAGACAGACAGACAGACAGACAGGAATGATACGGGGGAAGGGGTGTGCAGGTGCAGAGTGGGAGAGGCAGGCAGAGGAGAGGGCAGGGTAAGCAGAGAGAAAACGAGAGGTAAGCAGTGAGAGGAGAGGCAGACAGTGAGATAAAAAAGAGGAAGGCAAGGAGAGAAGAGACAATCACTAAGATTAGGAAAGGAATCAAAGGAGCGAGAAAGAAGCGAGAGAAGGATAGGTATACAATGTGTAAAGGATAGGAAGGTAATTAGTCAAAGAGAGACGGAGAGGAAATAAAGAAGAGGCAAGCAGGGAGAGAGAGGCAGAAAGAGACAGAGAGAAAAGCATCAATTTTATTGGAATATTTCAGGCAGAGGGCGATTAAGCAGCTTTTGTTGCTATATTTTAAATATTTTCATGATGTTTTGAACAATAAATGAAAAATGTTTAATTAAACCAGGACAAACATAAAAAATTCAGTCTCTTTTTTCTGTACTTGACGGTTGATTCACATATATTCCTCTTAATAAATCATTCATCAACCATAAATATTTTATTACCATTCACAACAATACGATTGCAACGGCTGTAAAAAAAAAAAAAGGCAAAAACTATTGGAGAAGATTAATCAGTCCTGATGCAATATTGGTGAACCATAATTCCGTAACTTGATCCATGGTACCGGTGACCAACATGGGATGGACAAGACGCAGGCGCAATACTTGTAGTCGATTAAAGTCGCCTGGCTACGTCTCATGAGTCATTCATGAGACGTATGAACGGTAGTGAGACAATGCTGGGAAAAGCTTCTATTGCAGGACGAAGATTTTATCTGGATACAGCTTTGTCAGGTCAGGATCCAGCACTACACAGTCAAATGTTGTCTATGACTCTGTAAAGTTGGCTCTACACCCCTCTTTGTTTCTAGTGTAATCGTGGCCAATATTTGGGATCCTACACTCTCTTGCTCGTGGGAAAAACCTGTCATACTATACTACAATATTTTTGGTCAATAATTGTTATATTGCACTAAAATACTTGTGGCACTGCCTGCCACATGACGCCAATACATGCTACCTTACATATTTATATATATATATATATATATATATATATATATATATATATATATATATATATATATATATATATATAAAAGTCGTATCAGGACGAAATAGCAATTCACGTCTTGCCGAATAGGGCAAGTGATAATTTGTGTATGCAATAATTGCGCAAAAATAATTCTGAACCTAACGAAAAAATATAAATTTCATTGTGTTTGTTTAATATAAAATTATTGTAAAAATATCTAAATTATATTTAGTTCATTAGGTTAAATTAAATTGCGCTTGTTATAATATGGTTAGGTAAGCTTCATAAGGCTGTTTTGGTACAAAATCATTATTTTTTACATTAACGTAAGTGAAAAAATATATCTTTAAACGTACAAGAGAAAATTTTGGAAAGGACTTAATTTTAAATGAGTTCTTGCTAACTGATCAATTTTACCTATTCGGCACGACATATATATATATATATATATATATATATATATATATATATATATATATATATATATATATATATATATATATATATATATATATATATGTGTGTGTGTGTGTGTGTGTGTGTCGAGAAAAAAATTAATATACTTCTTTGCCAAATCATGGAATTTTTGTATAATCTTTTCATTTAGAATTTCTTTCACAAAAATTATTCCTATGTCTTACATTTAATTCTGGATAAATCTCCGCCAACCATAAATCATGGTGAATTGGTGAAGAAAGTGACGGGAAGTTAGGGAGGAAATTAAGGAGGAAAGTGACGGGAAGTTAGGAAAGAAATTAAGGGGGATAGTAAGGTGATTAATATGGCAAGTGAAGGTGAAGTAGAGTGGGAAGTTTAGGTGAATCTGAGTAAAATGCAAGTGAATTTAGAAGAGTGAAGGTGAATTTGGAAGGCAAGTGAAAGTGAATTAGGGAGGCAAGGGAATCTGGATGGAGCATGAAGATGCTGTTATTGCCTTCATTGGAAAGTGCTAAATCCGCAGGGGTCAAGCAGCACTTGGTAATGAGAAGTAATCAGACTAGACTCAATGAAGGAAGAGAGTAGCTCTAATTCCCTGGATCAATAGCCACTCGCAGGCACCAAGGCACCTTTGGTACCCTTGGGAAGGCAAACTGACGCGATGCGGAGTGTTGTTGGCGAAGATGAAACTTAAGTCTTGATGGAGAGACTCTTTCAAAATGATGATCCTGTTTTGTTGTTGACATTAATGAGAGGGAAGGAGGAAGTGGTGAGGAGGGAAGAAGCGGAGAGGTAAGAGAAAGAGAGGAGGCGGAGAAACAGAGAGAAGGAAAGGAATGGGAAAACGGAAGGAGATATGAGGGGGGTTAAATGAGTGGAAAGAAGGTACAAAAAGGAGAAGAAAGAGAGAAGGCTACATAATTTGAGAAAGATGTTATTTCGTTCACAACAGACCCTCTGCATATGAATATATATATATATATATATATATATATAAAATATATATATATTATTGATGAATGAAAAGAAGCTGGATGTCCTGGCTTTAAGTGAGACAAAGCTGAAGGGGTAGGAGAGTTTCAGTGGGGAGAAATAAATGGGATTAGATCAGGGTTTCAAATAGAGTTAGAGCTAAAGAAGGAGTGGCAATAATGTTGAATAATCAGTTATGGCAGGTAAAGAAGGAATATAAATGTATAAATTCAAGGATTATGTGGAGTAAAATAAAGGTTGGATGTGAAAAGTGGGTTATAGTAAGTGTTTATGCACCTGGAGAATAGAGAAGTGTAGAGGAGAGAGAGAGATTTTGGGAAATGTTGAGTGAGTGTGTGGGGAGTTTTGAACCAAGTAGAGAGTAATTGTGGTTGGGGATCTTAATGCTAAAGTGGGTAAAAATGTTGTGGATGGAGTAGTAGGTAAATTTGGGGTGCCAGGGTAAATGTAAATGGGGAACCATTACTTGAGCTATGTGTAGAAAGAGGTTTGGTAATAAGTAATACATATTTTATGAAAAAGAGGATAAATAAATATACAAGGTATGATATAGCACGTAAGGAAAGTAGTTTGTTGGATTATGTATTGGTGGATAAAAGGTTGATGGGCTTCAGGATGTACATGTTTATAGAGGGGCAACGGATATACCAGATCATTATTTGGTTGTAGCTACAGTTAGAGTAAAAGGTAGATGGGACAAAAGAAAATGGCAACAGCAAGTAAGAGAGAGGTAAAAGTGTATAAACTAAGGAGGAGGAAGTTAGGGTGAGATATAAGCAACTATTGTCAGAAAGGTGGGCTAGTGCAAGTAGGAGTAGTGGGGGGGTTGAAGAGAGTTGGGATAGTTTTAAAAATGCAGTATTAGAATGTGGGGCAGAAGTTTGTGGCTATAGGAGGGTGGGTGCAGGAGGAAAGACGAGTGAGTGGTGGAATGAGGAAGTAAAGGTGTGATAAAAGAGAAAAGGTAGCTTATGAGGGGTTTTTTACAAAACAGAAGTGTTAATAGAAGAGCAGAGTATATGGAGAGTAAAAGAAAGGTGAAGAGAGTGGTGAGAGAGTGCAAAAGAAGAGCGGATGAAAGAATGGGAGAGGCTCTGTCAAGAAATTTTGCTGAAAACAAGAAAATTTTTGGAGTGAGATAAACAAGGTAAGAAAGCCTAGGGAACGAATGGATTTGTCAGTTAAAAACAGAGTAGGGAGTTAGTAGATGGGGAGCTGGAGGTATTGGGTAGATGGCGGGAATATTTTGAGGAACTTTTAAATGTCGATGAAAAGATGGAGGCGGTAATTTCATGTACTGGTCAGGGAGGTACAACATCGTTTAGGAGTGAAGAAGAGCAGGATGTGAGTGTGGGGAGGTGCGTGAGGCATTACGTAGAATAAAAGGGGTAAAACAGCTGGAATTGACGGAATCATGACAGAAATGTTAAAAGCAGATGGGGATATAGTGCTGGAGTGGTTGGTATTTTTGTTTAATAAATGTATGAAAGAGGGGAAGGTACCTAGGGATTGGCAGAGAGCATGTATAGTTCCTTTATATAAAGGGAAGGGGGATAAAAGAGAGTGTAAAAATTATAGGGGAATAAGTTTACTGAGTATACCAGGTAAAGTGTATGGCAGGGTTATTATTGAAAGAATTAGAGGTAAGACAGAGAGTAGGATTGCAGATGAGCAAGGAGGCTTTAGAGTGGGTAGGGATGTGTAGATCAAGTGTTTACAGTGAAGCATATATGTGAACAGTATTTAGATAAAGGTAGAGAAGTTTTTATTGCATTTATGGATTTAGAAAAGGCATATGATAGAGTGGATAGGGGAGCAATGTGGCAAATGTTGCAAGTGTATGGAATAGATAGTAAGTTACTGAAGGCTGTAAAGAGTTTTTATGAGGATAGTGAGGCTCAGGTTAGGGTGTGTAGGAGAGAGGAGATTACTTCCGGTAAAAGTAGGTCTTAGACAGGGATGTGTAATGTCACCATGGTTGTTTAATATATTTATAGATGGGGTTGTAAAGAAGTAAATGCTAGGGTGTTGGGGAGAGGGGTGGGATTAAATTATGGAGAATTAAATGCAAAATGGGAGTTGACACAGTTACTTTTGCTGATGATACTGTGCTTATGGGAGATTCTAAAGAAAAGTTGCAAAGGTTAGTGGACGAGTTTGGGAGAGTGTGTAAAGGTAGAAAGTTAAAAGTGAACATAGATAAGAGTAAGGTGATGAGGGTATCAAACGATTTAAATAAAGAAAAATTGGATATCACATTGGAGAGAGGATTATGGAAGAAGTAAATGTTTTCAGATATTTGGGAGTTGATGTGTCAGCGGATGGGTTTATGAAGGATGAGGTTAACCATAGAATTGATGAAGGAAAAAAGGTGAGTGGTGCATTGAGGTATCTGTGGAGATAAAAAACGTTATCCATGGAGGCAAAGAAGGGAATGTACGAAAGTATAGTGGTACCAACACTCTTATATGGGTGTGAAGCATGGGTTGCAAATGCTGCAGCGAGGAGGAGGCTGGAGGCAGTGGAGATGTCTTGTCTAAGGGCAATGTGTGGTGTAAATATTATGCAGAAAATTCGGAATGTGGAAATTAGGAGAAGGTGTGGATTTACTAAAAGTATTTGTCAGAGGGCTGAAGATAGGTTGTTGAGGTGGTTTGGTCATTTAGAGAGAATGGATCAAAGTAGAATGACTTGGAGAGCGTATAAATCTGTAGGGGAAGGAAGGCGGGGTAGAGGTCGTCCTAGAAAAGGTTGGAGGGAAGGGGTAAAGGAGGTTTTGTGGGCGAGGGGCTTGGACTTCCAGCAAGCATGTGTGAGCGTGTTAGATAGGGGTGAATGGAGACGAATGGTTTTTGGGATATGACGATCTGTTAGAGTGTGAGCAGGGTAACATTTTGTGAAGGGATTCAGGGAAACCAGTTAATTGATTTAGTTGGACTTGAGTCCTGGAAATGGGAAGTACAATGCCTGCACTTTAAAGGAGGGGTCTGAGATAGTGACAGCTGGGAGGGACTTTTCTCAGCTGTCGTATCTGAGCTCCTCTGCAAAGACAGTGATTATGTATGAGTGTGGTGAAAGTGTTGAATGATGATGAAAGTATTTTCTTTTGGGGATTTTCTTTCTTTGGGTCACCCTGCCTCGGTGGGAGACGGCCGACTTGTTGAAATAATATATATATATATATATATATATATATATATATATATATATATATATATATATATATATATATATATATATATATATATATATATATATATATATATAGAGATCCTTGGAGCCTGGGGTCAAGTGTGCCCTCAAATTTCTTAAAGAGTTAGGCGAAAACTCATCTCAGAAACCAAGGACCACAGAGAGGCCAGATTTCTCTTTCAGAGCCTCAGTGTTTCAATCCAGAGGGGAAATACCTGCAGCATTCTGGGCACGCCGCCAACCGCCGGGCAGCTGGATGAAGTATTTGAGATGTAGGCTCTGAGATGTTATTTAAGTTGTTCTTCCTTCCATTGTATCTTTGTTAATGTATTTTTTTATAAAAAAAATTCACATAGAATATAGAAAAGAGGGGATGATAGGAGAAGAAAGTATTCAAACAGCTCCGGAGAGAACCTTGAGTTTTCTCTGAAGTATGTTTATTCTCTTCTCTGAGGATGAGGGTCCCCAGTCCAGATTTAGGGTACCACCCATATAATATATATATATATATATATATATATATATATATATATATATATATATATATATATATATATATATATATATATATATATATATATATATATATATATATATATATATATATATATATATATATATATATATATATATATATATATATATATATATATATGAGAGAGAGAGAGAGAGAGAGAGAGAGACAGCGTGTGTACTCACCTAGTTGTACTCAGTTATGGTTGCGGGGTCGAGTCACAGCTCCTGGCCCCTCCTCTTCACTGGTCGCTACTAGGTCACTCTTCCTGCTCCATGAGCTTTATGAAACCTCTTCTTAAAGCTATGTATAGATCCTGCCTCCACTTCATCACTTCCCAGACTATTCCACTTCCTGACAACTCTGTGACTGAAGAAATACTTCCTAACATCCCTGTGATTCCTCTGAGTCTTCATCTTCCAACTGTTACCCCTTGTTGCTGTGTCCCATCTCTGGAACATCCTGTTTCTGTCCACCTTGTCGATTCCTCTCAGTATTTTATATGTTGTTATCATATCCCTCCCTATCTCTCCTGTCATCCAGTGTCGTCAGGTCGATTTCCCTTAACCTCTCCTCGTAGGACATACCCCTTTGCTCAGGGACTAATCTTGTTGCAAACCTTTGCACTTTCTCTAGTTTCCTTACGTGCTTAACTAGGTGTGGGTTCCAAACTGGAGCTGCATATTCAAATATGAGCCTAACGTACACATTATATAGGGTCCTGAACGATTCCTTATTAATTAAGATGTCGGAATGCTGTTCTCAGGATGCCTCGCAACCGGCTTGTCAAAGGTTAATATTTCCTCCGTTGTGTTATACAGCGGATAACTAACAGATTGCCTGGTTTAATAACACGTAACTTAGGAGTTAGAGGCGTGGAGGAGAACCAGGGAAGCAGCCAGTCAGCGAGCTGAAGTCTTCACTTGCTGGTGGAACTTGCGTAATGAGCGTCGAGTTAGACCAACTTGGGCAAGTCTTCCTTATTGTTTACCTCATCCATGTTGATGCTGATCTCGCAGTCCTTGAGTGTTTTCTTTGTGTTTATGTTGGCTTTTGCTTCCGATCCATCGTATGTTTTCTTCTATTCCCATTTATCTGCATTTTTTCTTGTTTTATATGCCTTTTCTCTAGTGTCTCTGTGCCTCTGTCTGTGTGTCTGTCCCTCACTCTCTCCCTCCAGTGGACTCATCCTCCGAATATCGTTACTTTACACCAAGAAATTATCTCTGCGTATCCCACATACATTCTCTAGTCTCCTGGCCTGCCTGCAGAATTGAGTTATCCAGCATTTAAAAGACCCATCAAAACTGCGCTAAAATCCTCTGAAATGGATTTTATAAAGTGCTCGTAACGCTTTTCTTGGGGAGGAAGGAAAGGTTAGAGGTGAGGGAATGGACTGTTAGAGGTAAGAGAATTGGTGGATAGAGCTGAGGAAGAGGGGGATAGTGGCTAAGGAATGAGAGGATAGAGGTGAGGAAGGGAAGGTTAGAGGTGAGAGAACTGTAGAATATATGGGAGAAGAATAAAATGAGGCAAGGGAAGGTTAAAGATGAGAGAACTCAAATCACAGGTCGGGTAGGAATTCGAACCCATGGCAAGCGGGCTATTATGATATCGTGAGTCATGAAATAGATGAGAAAGTTAGAGATGAGTTAAAAATGAGGAAGGGGAGGTTAGAGCTAAGAAAAAAGGAAGGAGAAAGGAAAAAAAACATTGTTATGAAAATTAACGGGCAATAACTATGGTGAGAGATGTTCTCAGGTAAAACATCGTTCAAGGAAAGTGCAACTTGGTACTGGTGAAAGAATCTTCATCCAGTGAATCACGAAGAACTTTCTCCTCAGTTGGATCCAAACTGAAATTACGTCCCATTACCGATTTACGATAGTCCCGAGTATCGTCATAGAAGCTAAGACGTTGTGTACTTTTAAAAAAAGGTTAGATAAATACATGAGTGGGTGTGGGTGGGTGTAGGTTGGACCTGACTAGCTTGTGCTGCTAGGTCTTATGCCGTGCTCATTCCTTAAGTGGAAGTGACCTGACTACGTGG